>NW_010729164.1:1550073-1574531 GCF_000365185.1 Nelumbo nucifera
TGTAAAAGCTTAAAGCCCGGGCGAGGAGACAGGTAATAAGCCCGCCTACGCTCGGGGAGAGGACCCACTTGCTTCTTAAGCATCAAGATGGAAGAAAAAATCTCCAAGTCCAACGGAAAGCTCTCTTCGCAAAATAAGGAGATTGTCTCCACCAAGTTTCGAATGGAATTCGGGTGAAGTTGGCCAACCATCACGCCGAAGTGGTTCAAGACTTCGACAAATAGGGGATGGAAAGGCAATCGCAGCCCCGCGGCGAGCTGCTCCCGGAATATTATGATCTCATCAGGACCATGTTCCCAAGGAATGCTACCCGAAGGTATGAAATAAGCGTACTCCCCAGGCAAGTTATAGTAGGAAATGAGGGATTGGAGCCCCTCGGGCGTCATGGTCGAAGAACCGAACTTGTCTAACATCCGACCCCGACGAGAGGTGGACGCCAAACTACCCGAAGCGCCTCGTCCTACGAGCTCGAACTCTCCCTCGAGCTCTACCTCTGGCTCGCTAGGGCTATCGGGGGGTGCAACTTGGTTCATAGAACCTGCATTAGACCCGCTGAAAGGACTATCTGAGCCATCCAAGCTAGACATCGGGGAGTGAGATGGGATCCAAGAAAGTACACACCCGGACAAAGGCTGTAGACCACAGGAGCTCGGACGAGCGGAAGACCTTGAGCGCGAACTGAAAAAACCTGGACGCGAACTGGATGCGAGCTGAAACTCAAACGCGAGCTCGAGAGATACAGAAGTGACAACTGGGGTCCCCCCCCCCGCTATTTATACTCACAATGACCGAAAGGCAACGGCTTAGATCAAAGCCAATCCGACGGCCTACAGCCGCACTGACCGCACGTTCCCCGAGATCGAGACGTGATTGGCGCACGTCTTTCTGAAACTAACAGAGCACCGGCGCACATCTTTTCGAAACTAACGGAACGCCAACGCACGTCTCCTCAGTAAAAACGGCAGCAGCACGTCTTTTCAAATTTGAAAAAGACGTCCGCTATCACGCCCCCCAAGTAGCGCACTTTTTCGAAATTTCGAAATAAAGCGCGCGTCACCAAAGCTATTAGCGTTTAAGCGGGCCGGCGCGCTTCCCGCCTAATGGACACTTGAAGAAGCCCAAGGAACCCTGACAACGCACCTCGCGCCGGCAGAACCAAGATTCAAAGTGCAGGGCAAATCTACCTGACACCTAGCAAACTCCCGGTGCCAGGGCAAGACCCTTAGCACGAGGAGTGGGGGGCAATTGATGAAGAAAGATTTGGCCCGACCTCGCAAATCACGCCACGTGGCAAAAAACAAGTAGCTCGGCACTTAAAACAGCATGCCGAGGGTACAAAACACCAAAGGGGAGAGACCAGCGGTCCGAACTCCCTAAGAGGAGCCTGAACTCCCTACAAGGGGCCCGAACTCCCTACAAGGGGCCCGAACTCCCTACTTGGAGCTCGAACTCCCTGCGAGGAGCCCGAACTCCCTACAAGGGGCCCGAACTCCCTACTTTGAGCTCGAACTCCCTACGAGGAGCCCGAACTCTCCCTTTGGCCCAGTTACACAAAGTAGAGACCCGAACTGGCTCGTCTCATGACAGTTCGGAATACCCCCCTGTCCGAACTCAAGACCGCCTCGCGCACCGCTCCAGGCACTTCGCCTCCAGAGCATTGAACTGGACAAACCACACCGTACCTGACACCGAAGGAGTCCGTATCCAGGGGCGGCGCACCTGACTGACTTGGGATCCGACGCTTGACGGCCGCACTTCAACGGCCACCGTCACTTGCCACCGCCATCTCCAGTTACAGAGACGGCTTCGACAAAAAGAGCAGTGATGGTTCTGCCCCAGCAGAGGCAATGACTCCCGAACTGGCAGAAGCACAGAAGTAATCATTCCCGACCTGACAGAAGTCTAGGAGTGAGTGTGCGAGGTGGTTATAAAAGGCTCTCCACTCCCCCAAAGAGGAGGTATGCAAACTTTGCGCTATCTGGTTTTATCTTGCCTTTGAAGGATTCTAACTTAAGCTTCGGAGCCTTTACATCGGGCTCTCCCCGGAGCTTCCTCATCCCCTCCGTTTCAGGTTCCCTGCTACTCAGCTCAGAGGCAAGGTCGTTGACAGCTAAGACCGGCCGGATTGCGCATCATCAGTTATAAAATCCCCAAACTCATACCTACCTCAAAATATGTTTTTCAAGAAAAAAGAAAACCCACCCCATTGAGGCAAGTACCTATCATGTAAAGTAGAAATTGCCATTATAAAAGCATGGGCTTTTTTGGGCATCATTTGTAGAGGTTTTTTTTTTATTTTAACAAAAAATTTTCTCAACCAAATGCAGGATCCCAGTTTGCCATGTATTTCCGTGCAGTCTTTCAATTGTTTACAAGCCGGGTAGACCGTGCCATAGTCTTTTTCCATTTGATTCGTAACAGATCTGGCCACCAAAAATCGATGCACTGAAAAGAAATGGAAATATATGCGATAGCCAAACTAGCTTTGGGCTGCTCAGATCTTCATGCAAAAGCTTAATGTCTTTTTACTGTCAAAACTATCAAAAGATCTTCCCAAAAAGACTCGCCAAACTACCCCTAAAGAAGTTGATCTACTTGGCAATAGCCATTCAACAGTTTGACAGGATAGTGGGTCCACGTTGAAAGCTGTAAATATATCATGGATTTGCAAGCTAGCGAGATCTGGGACCCATTTAACCATTTAAGTCATTTCAAAATTCAAATATGGAGAAAAGAATCCGCCACAGCTCTTAAGGTTTTGTTTGGAAACAATGCAAATGGAGTGTAAATCCCGATTTAGGGTAAATTTACACTCTGTTTCACTTTTGCCTGTGTTTGGCAACATTACATTTATGCATTGACAAATGACAGACCAATGCATATTTACATTGATAATAAGATGTAAAAGTACATCAATAAAAAAGAAGTAAATTTGCATTCAAGTGGACTTTTGATAAATAAAAAAAAAAAAAAAACATATGCTTTATTGGAATTCATGTTTTCATCCATTACAGCTAAAAGTCTATTTAGTAAGAAGATAAATTTATCAATGCAAAATTAACCTAATTTTGCAATTCATATGAACCGTTTTACACTCTACATATTTGCATCCACACTTATTTGCATTATTTCCAAATGCAGCCCAAAAATTTTTAGCTCTTTGATGTTATTGGATCTGGCGGCATCTGGGACCCCATAACTTGCCATTTCTCATGCTCATCAACAACATGGACCAACCAGTCACCACCGGATGGAAGGATGGACCCTACCTGGTGGACCAGCTGGCTCAAAGAATCAACAAGCACAAAATAGTATGGCCGTCTGATTTTACAACAATAAAAGTTTCTCTTAAAGAGGAAAAGGCTTTTGTACTCTTGGGTCATGTACATAGTTTCTAGAAGTGTTGTTCACAGGTTCAGGACTTCAGGACAGGTTTGTAAGGCTTTACAAGAAAAACATTTTTTTTTTCCATTTGTCTTTGGTGTATACTTCCTCCTTGTAAAAGTATATCCATGGAGGTTAAAGCCGATGGGTTTAAAATAATGAATTGTTGAAAATTTTTTAAAGTGTGTAAATAAAACACTGATTTAAACCTTATATTGAAAATAACGGATCAGGATTAGAGTTTTAAACCTTGTAATAAAAATAAATATAGACAAATATAAATCGACAATTAAGTTTTATATTGATTCACATTTACACCACAAACAAAACAAAAGCAACTGGCCCATAGTAAGTCAAGTAATGGAAACTTATATATAGGACTTATGGCCCAGGTTGCAATTAGACGACCCAGAAACCCGCAGAACCCTAATATAAAAAGCATCTTCCGAATTCCGATGATGGCCATCGGTTTTAGTACCATCATCGGGGGACCCTGGTTGGATGGATAATCTCTCAGGCACCACAACCAGCACCAACTACACTGTTAAATCTCAGTAGGCCCATCACAATATCACATGGCTTACCTGACAAAACCCAGACCCAACAGCTGGTCTTCAGTCTTCACCCACACCATCACCACATAGCCAACAACTGGTTCCAACTCTTGTAACTTTACATGTCCAATCCCACTGCCCACTACTCCCCTTGACAAGATCAACAAAAAGGCAGCCATTAACTACAGAGGAACTATCAAGTATCACCTTTGATCATCGAACTGGTTTCAGACTGGAGTTCTCCCAATCCGATCTTCTAAAAGCCAATACCATTGAATAAACAAACAGAACCATTCTAGTCAAGCAAAGGAAGTATAGATAGATAAATTAAAAACCCACTCATCATAATTTTCCAAGAGAGTAATAAAGGCTATTACTCGATTACAACTGTAATTTCTGAAAGATCATATAAGAGAGAAACACTGGTTAATTATAGCCTTAGTGAACAAACACTGACTAAAGATAGATTGAGAGAGAGAGAGAGGAAAGGATCTAATGGTGAGGACAAAATGTGACCAAGTAGCTCCCACCACGGCAGGTCTCAATGCTAGTTGGGTCATCATAGGCGTAGGAATAAGCCTTGGGACAAGCAGACTTGAAGATCCTGGAATAAGCAGTTGGCTTGCAGGACTGAGGGTTGCCGTAAGTCCCGGTGCAACAGTATTTGGGCGACTTGAATGCAAAGCAAGCGCTCTTACAAGCCACCACCCGCCGGTTGTCGCGAGATCGGACTTGCAACCCGACCGGGCACATCTCATTCAGATCGCTAATGCAGCCTGCGTAGTTGCACTTTCCGGTGCCCCTAAACGGGGTGATGGAGATGGGCAGGTTGTAGCCGTCGACAAGGCTGACGTCGTAGAAATCTTGTTCCCCGAATGTGATCTCGGCTAGGGTGGCTGGGGGTGTCCCACCGAGGCCATTGCAGTAGAGGTTCCCGCCACAGTCGCCGGTGACACAGCAGCCTCTGCCAGAGGCGTCGAAGTAGCAGTCCTGACGACCCCAGATGCGGCCGGACCAGCCGGCCGGGACTTTGAGGGAGTAGGCTTGGTTGGGGTTGAGCTTAAATCCGCCTCGGGCGATGACGGGCTTGCCTGCACCTGGTTGAATGCCTGGCCATACTGGGTGCGAGCATTTGTTGTACAGTGCAATTGTCGTTGCTGAGACCTCAACTGAACAAACAAAACCAAAAGGTTAGCTAGCTTTCTTAGCTACTGTGTGTGTGTGAGAGAGAGAGAGAGTATAGTGTCTTAAATCTTGAAGAGTTAATAAACAAAATATTAATATACTCAGAAGCCATTATCCAGCTGTAGAAACAGAAATGGATCAAAGGTAGAGAGAATAAAGGCACAGAGAGAGAGAGTACCTGAAATGTGGCTAAAGAAGAGGATGAAGAGTAGAGTAAGAAGAGGTCTCAGCATCACCTCCATGGTTGAGCAGCAGGGATACTGAATGTGTCGCTTTAGTATTAGAGTTTGTACACTTATTTCAGATGGTCTGTTTTATTCGTAAATAAAGGAGAAGTGGGTCTTTGGTTTGGTATTGGCCCTGATGTGGTGTAGTGGTAATTGTAAAAGATTGAAGAAAATAGTGTGGAAAAAGTCAGTCGTGTTTTTACAGAGAATGGGGCTCCCTTGTCTCCCTCTCTCTCTCTCTCTCATCTTTTCTCCATCAGTGGAGATAAAAAAAAGCACAGAGAAGGCAGGGTTGGAATCATTCGATGATGACAAAGTGACTCTAATACCGAGGCTGTCAGTCACAGTGGGGATAAGTGTTTCCATTCAAAAATTAATCAATTCACATGTCATTGAAATCAGACTTCCTTGGATGCTATCTTCCCACTGTTGCAAACCTACACCAAAACCCACAGAAGTTCTTAGGCCCACGACTCAGAAACAGTATGAAGGTTTTCCTTGCTGAACATGCATTGGCAAAGGATACATGCAAACAGCCAAGCATCCATTAAACAATACCAACAATAAACAAGATTACAAAAGAGGTGCTGGGGAAAAAAAAGAGAAAGAAGAAAAGGTTGTTTGTTGTATAGAGAATATGGTGATCAGTACTGTTGTACCCCAAAAAAACGATCAGTACTGTACCGCACTAGCCATGGGGGCCAAGAGTTCATGTTCATGTTAGGGTTTAGAATGTAGAGACTAGAGACTAGAGAGTGAAAAACTGAAAATTGGGAGAAGCGAACAGTTGGGCTATTGAAGATTAAACAAAGGGCTTTGACCCATGAACCTGTGTTGGGTAGGCTCTAATGCTCTAGCTGTGTGCAGGCAGTATAGTAATCGTGTGTTGGAAAATGAAGAAAACAAATCTGAGTGGCCTCCTCTCACACTGCCCGAGCTATCAAACTCCGAATAAACATAAAAGATTGCATTGGCATAATGGCATTGCTGGTCGTCTGAAAAAAAAAACAAAGATTACAGAATCTCAGATATCTATAAACTTTTAGCATTATGGTTAATTAAATATTTAGTGACAGTGGATTACCGCATAGTCTGTACTCTGTACTGTGGAGAATGCTATGGTAAGGATTAAGGAAGATTCTAAAGTCTGGAGTAGGCCACTTAGGTGGAACATTTTCTGGGTTTCTCAAATATCTTTCTCCGTTTAACTGTAGAAGGGCAACTCTTGAAAGTTGAAACTGACTGCTACCCCCTGTTCATTGAAACCTTTTGTGAGGTTAATAGTTTGAATTTTGTTGGGTGTAAGTTTATTTCAGATCAAGAAATTCCGCAGCGTGACGGAATCTGCTCCTCACAAATAGGCGCCTCACAAGCACATCCACCGTGCGTTGGGAACGTGTGAGGAGCAGATCTGGTCTCGCCTGCAGTGCATTATTTGGCTAGTCGGGATTGTCAAAAGGGATCTGGTTGAATCCTCTCCCAAGCATTCTCAGTACTCGATTTAGGGCCTTTGTTGATTTGTTAACAAATGATTTCACTTTTTATCAAAAATAAATAAACTGTACATGATCTTCCTGTTTGAGTTTCTTCAAATATTTTTCAGCAGGAGATGTTCCCAATGAACAGTGAGATGTAAATGTGGGTGTGGGGTGCTTTTGAGGCGCCAATGTGATTTTGTTAGCCTTGAGCTAAAACCGTGAATCATGGTCTTAGATGCATTGATGTGATGCTACCTTGAATCGGACAAAATGCATTAAGGTGGTGCCACAAGGCCTTGACAAAATGCATTAAGGCGGTGCCACAAGGTGATGATTTCACGGTTTTCCCAAACTAAATTAATTGTGAAAGAGAGCGACTTGGGTTTTCATTTTTTCTTTACTGTTTAGGTGGAAATACAAGAAAGGAGTTCATCTGTGGCTCCTCCTCTCCTTTTCTCACATAAGAATATTTATTGTTTAAATAAAATCATTAAAAATATAACAAGGTAAAATTAAAACCCTTATGCTATGTTTGGTTTTAAGGAAAAAGTAAGGAAAAAAGAAAAGTAAGGAAAACCTTCACAGATCTTATATAAGTTTTCCTACCTTTTCCTTCAAACCAAATTACATGTTCCCTTTACAGATCTTGTATAGGTTTTCCTACCTTTTCCTTCAAACCAAATTACATAGCCTTTGGGTTTTATTGTCTCTCACAAAATCTATATTTACTCTCTCTCTCTCTCCTTGATAGTCAATGTTTGTAACATCTCCCTCCCCATTAAATGCCTGTTTTCCTTTTAAATCCTTTTTGGCTCTCCGTAAGAAAGTTGGGGTGTAAATTATATGAATTGATTAGGTTAGGTTAAGGACCAAGAACCCAAATTTGTCTACTATTACATGTGGTGAAGCAATTTTATTTTTATATAAAAATCTAAAGAATTATCAGGTTTTTCTTTCTTTTTTTATTAATTTAATGTAGATTTGTTTCATCCATTGTTTTGGTTGAACAGGGTCAAAGATAGTGTCCAACTCCTATGTATAAGTCAAATGTGCATGCATGCACGAATTCTTCGGTATTTAGCAATTCTCCCCGTTAGCAATATTTCAAGCCTTCCCCCACCAAGTAGGGGGGAGCCTCTTGGTTGCATGGTTGCAATATGTGCAATCAGTCTGTTCACATCAGCCTATACTTCAACCTTTTATTATTATCTTCTATCTAAAATTTTCAGCATTTTAATGAAGAATTAGTGTATCTGCTAATGGGGATATGTTGTAACAATTCTACCACAAAGAATCATTTATTTGAAGAATAGGCTCCAAAATGGACCCACATGCATGATCTCAAAAGTATCTTGCTATATGGTTAAAATAGTGTTTTCTTTAAGGAAAATTTCATATCAAATATTTAATTAAATTTTTAATTACTAATATTACTAATGAATAAGAGATGAACTGCAGGCTAATGTAAACAGTAAACTGAAGATTGAACAGATGCCCAGTCTAGAGGGTTCTAAGGATCCGTTTGGGAGGGCTTTAGCATTGATAGAGCTGTGTTGACAGAACTGCTTCTAAGAAGTTACCAAAAATAGTTTCACCGGAAAGTCATTTCCTCAGCTCATGGAAGCTTATTTTTGGCTTTTCAGGTTTTTCACCAAACAAGGCTTCATGGCTTTTTATGTGAAGTCGTTCCCTCTACATGGAAGATTTATTAGGATGTCATAAAGCAAATAAATAAATAAATAAAAGGGAATAAAACCCAGTTTCATTTAGAGAGGGTCTCCAAGGTTCATCTAGAGGTCACTGAGACTCTGACCCACGTTTAAACAGGTTTTAAGTTTAAAATGCTGTCATTATACAACTTTCAGTGCCTATTTGAGCAAATTATCAAATAGCACCAGCCACCAAGTAAAACTCTCATTACTATATTTCCAATCCTAAGGTAGATAGAGAGGAAACAACCATTACAAGTGTTGAATAAAACTCTCATTACTATATGATTGTACAAGTTTACATGGTCTCAAGATTTGGCCAATGGATAAACGGTTATTTATCCCTGAGTTTGATTCGGCAGATGGAGGGACAGCCCAACATTGAGGAATTATTGGCTCCTATCTGGTCGGAGGAATTGTGCAATCACATTTTAGTGTAAGGATTTAGGGTTTAGAATTTAAGTTTCTAAGGTTTATAATTTAAAGTTTAGGGTTCAGGGTTTAAGATTTAGATTTAAATATAAACACTTTTGTTCAGCAGGCTAAGAATCCCAGACCCCAACATTGACAACAACTCTTATTCCTGTTCCCATCACCTTTTCATTTGGTAAGTGCGGCGTTTTGCACTTTTATTCCAACATTCCATTTTGCAAAGTGGCAAGTGAAGTAGAGATTTTCAATTCATCTTACATATTTACCTAACAAAAGAAATTTCAGGAGATTAGCTAAAATGGTGGGCTGAGAGATCAGAGATGTTCATGCGGACAAGAAAAATAATGCCTAATCCAACAATGCTTTCTGGAAATATGGTTCTTATTTAAAAAGCTGATACATACCAATGTTTTAAAAACCGACCCAGAACCGAAACCGTTCTAGCCATTGAGTTGACCATCCGGCTTGACTGGATGGCCTGTTCTGACAAAAAATTAAAAAAAAATAATTAAAATAAAAAATTACTAAAAACCATTAAATGAGTCGAATCAATGAATCATTAACCAATTCAACAGTTTTTTTATCAGAGACTGGGTTTGGGGTAAAACGGAACCAATTGTCTGGATGATTCCCAGGCCAAACGGTCAAACCATCCAGGCCAACAGCGGTTCGAAAACATTGATACAAACTATAATATAATCTGTATTCCAGTTCTTTTATCATTTCCCAACATTTACAAAGCGCATCCCAATAGACTGATTTGATTATATTGATACTTTTTGTATTTACTTAAAATCCTCTAACATATCAATGGGTGCCCTAATTATATTTCATCACAATATCTATTTGTATCCAAAGCTTATCCTCGTATATTTATTAAAATTGCCTCTTGGATACTCTATGTTTTCAATA
The DNA here is from genome assembly GCF_000365185.1 of Nelumbo nucifera. The sequence goes on from NW_010729164.1 coordinate 1,559,955, forward strand.
CTTGTGCCTATACATACAAGTATAGCTAGACAGGCAAACCCATAGAATAAAGATTAAAGGTTTTGATTGGGTGAAAAGTGTTAAAACATTATTATTCAGATCCACTGTTCTTTATACTCATCCAGACAAATACAATCAACCAAAGAATGCATGCAAATAAATTATACACGTACATGCAAACACGCTTTCCATCTCTGTTGCATGCAATTAAAAGTTGAACCAGCACAGCAAGTCAGCAACAGCTCTCTTCTAGAAAAACTCCTCACATGAAAACATTCTCTCTAATCTTTACTTCTATGTTCAATTTAGGCAATGTTGGTTTTGATAGAAAACAAGACAGAAAACAGAAACTTGAAAGGAAAGTTCTTACAAATTTTGTGAAATTCCTTGAAAACTTTCCCTCAACTTTCAGTTTCTCTTATTTCCAAATTTCTATCAAACAAAACATATAGCCTAAGTTTAAAATCATGGCAGTATATAAGTCGGAATTGAAAGAAGCATGATTGTTCTATAAAAGATCTTGAATGTAAGGCTACAGGCGCTTACATACTGCAACAAATTGGATAAAACCCCATCAAACAAAAATGAAAACAATAACCACATGAAAAATAAATGATAAATACAAGAGAAATGAAATGTCAACTAAGAATGATGGCCCAAACAAACAAATCAATCCCCTGACTCAGATACATGACGATGTACACAAAGTTCAACCATTTCTAGTATCATAATCACAGATGTGTGGCTTAAATCAAGTAATATACACACGAAGGCAAAATTTGATGCATACAAATGCAAGTAGTGTAGCAGCATTGTTAGATACAGTAGCTGCAGAAGAAATATGAGTTCATTGTTCAGTTAGTGCCGGGAAAACTGCACTGAAAGACTTCATTCTTTTCTGCTTTATCCTCTCTTCCAGTAAACCCAAACTTTAAGCTCCATCCCGGAAAAAAGAATGAATATATGAGAGCAATGTGCTCTGCAATATCCCAATCTTGAAAACTTGATAGCGCTGCCTCTTGCCGAAGGGAAGAATAAAAGAATTACACCAATGTAAAGAATAAATGTCAATGACAAGATCTGCACGCCACAGTACTGGAACAAAAGAATCCGTGACCTTTTTCAAGAAACTCAAGGGACTGATGAGAATCTCAGTTCTTCCAACTTGTTCACTCGGCACATACAATCTGGGCATGGAAAGGTGTATATAGAGTCATTCGGTCTTTTGAGCTCAATACCTTTGGCATCACTATGAGATCGCATGTTCAGCACATGGCGCTTGAAGGTTTTCCATCTGCAACAATATCCAGCAGCACCATTTAGATGCTACACTAATCAATTTATAAAACAAGCTGCATACTCCACAACAAAAACAATCAGCAAATCATTTCTACTGCATCAATCTCAAAATTTCAATTCCTTATCATAATTGAGTCCAGCCAATGTTGATAACTTGGTATGGTTGTGCAATGTACGTCAATCCTGAACTGGCTAGAGAATAGAGTAACCTGGTTTGTGATTCAGTTCTGGATGTAATTTGGAGTATGCTAATGTGCTTCAACAAATCAGAAAGGCACTATAAATGGTTTTTTTATCAGTAACAAAAAACTTTATTAATGATGTGAAGTTTTGTGAAACTTTAGTTACAATAGGGAGAGGTAAAATGTCTTAACTCCCCACCAACAGGATACAATGGAAGAAAGTTAAAAATTAGCCCAAAACAGAGACTCCCTATTCACCCCTTGCTTGGCCAGCCCATCTGCAAATGAGTTAGCAGTCCTCTTCACCCATCTGTATTGCATTTCAATGTCCTTACACAGCCAATTGAATTTTTTTCTTTTCATTGTTATAGCTCCACAAACCACTGTCTTCTTCCTTTAGCCAACTAATCACCACCTTCGAGTCACCTTCCAGGACCAAACGTCTGATATTCAGTTCTCTTGCTCTTTGGATTCCTTCTAGAGATGCAAGGATCTCAGCCCTAAGAGTCTCCTTCTCCAATTGGGCCTGAGAACATAGCAGTAATAATAATCCCTTCCAAATTCCTGAATACTCCCCCAATCCTAGAAGACCCTGGATTCCTTAAACTACTGCCATCAAAATTCAGTTTTATAAATCCAGAGGGAGGAGGGGACCAAGAGGGGCTAAGAGTCCTCTTACATTGGGCAGAGGTAGCTATCTCTTTCCAATTTCTTAACAAGTCAGCCACAGAAAAATCTAAAAACAGCTCCATAGATTCAGCCAGTAGGCAACCCTTAAAAGTATTAGGTCTAATAGATTTTCTAGGGTTCTTTCCTTGTCTGAAAAAATTTGTGAAAAAAATCATGAGTTTCTTTCTCCACATAAGTTTCCCTCTCTTCTTAGGCCATCGGAAAAACGGAGAGAACAGACTTTGGACGCTCTCGGGGGGATTCCAAATACACCCAAAGAGGGAGAAAGCCTACTCCCATACAGTTTTAGCAACCGTATAAGTAACCATAAGGTGGTAATCAGTTTCCCCATCAGCTTTACAGAGAGTACACCTATTAGGAAGTAAACAAGAATTGGGTCCTTCAGAGGTAAGTCCCCAATCCAAAGTTGTTCCCAAAATTTTATTCGATTACCAGAGTTAAGACCATACCTAATCCAAGGGGAGAAAACTAGAAGCAGATCATGAATGACTTTCCAAGGAGAAGCAGTTGTAGCCCTTGCCATAATTCCAGGAGAGTTAAGACCATACCTAATCCAAGGGGAGAAAACTAGAAGCAGATCATGAATGACTTTCCAAGGAGAAGCAGTTGTAGCCCTTGCCATAATTCCAGGATCCCAACCGTTGTCTTCCAACCCATGTATGCTAGGCACAATCTTTTTCCACAATTTGTCTCTTTCCAACGGAAACCTCCACAACCATTTACCCAACAAAGACATTCATTTTCTTGATGTTCCCAATCCCAAGGCCTCCTAGCTTTTTACATCTAGTTACCACCTCCCAACTCACCCTATGATCCCTCTTCTCCTCTCCTGGCTCCCACAGAAAATCCCTCATTAATTTTTCCAAAAAGTTGGAAACCTTTGTGGGAATCTTAAACACTAACAGAAAGTAAATAGGTAAGTTAGACAGGGTAGACCTAATCAAAGTGACTCTCCCCCCTAAGGAAAGATAATTTTTCCTCCAGGAAGCAAGCCTTTTCTCAAATCTCTCCATTACCGGGTTCCAGAAGCTTTCATTCTTAGGAATATCACCTAAAGGGAGGCCCAAGTAAATCAAAGGCCAGTCCAAGATTGCACAACCTAACACACCTGCATATTCACTTAATTCCCTCTCCTCCAAATTCACTCCCACCATACAACTCTTATCAAAGTTCACCTTGAGGTTAAACATCTGCTCAAAGAGTTGTATTGCCAATTTTAAATTCCTGATCCAATTTATGCCCCTACCTTCACAGAAGAGGATTGTGTCATCTGCAAACTGCAGATGTGTCAATGGTACCTCCTCCCTTCCTACTCGCCACCCTTTTATTAATCTCCCAAGGACATCGGCAATCAGAGTGAATAGGAAGGGGGAAAGTGGGTCTCCTTGTCTTATACCTCTCAAGGAGGGAAAGAAGTCAATTACAGTTCCATTCACCAAGATAGAATAGTGACAACTCCTAACACAGCCCCAAATCCATTTACACCACTTGTCTCCAAAGCCAAAGCTTCTCAACACCTCCAATAAGAAAGACCAATCAACTAGGTCATAAGCCTTCTCCAAGGCCAATTTGCAGACCACTCCCTTCTTGGATTTCCTAAAGCTCTCCAAACTCTCATTTGCAATCAGGATTTGAATGGTGATTTGTCTTCCCTGCACAAAAGCTCCTTGGTTGGGTGCAATAATGGTGGGAAGGACCTCCTTTATCCTTAGGGACAACACTTTTGCAATTATTTTATACAAACTATTCACCAAACTGATAGGTCTAAAATCCCTTGGTTGTGATGCCTCTTTCTTCTTTGGGACCAAAGTAATGAAAGTGGAGTTCAAACTCGGATTAATTATTCCCCTTCTGTGAAACTCCTCAAAGACTGACCCAAGATCCTTCTCCACAATATCCCAACAATCCTGATAAAATACCATTGTGAAATCATCTGGACCTAGAGCTTTTGTCCTATCCATTGAGAAGACAACTTCCTTTATCTCCTCCAAATCAAAACTCTTTTCTAGCCACTCTCTGTTCTCTGCACTTAGAGTCAGCCACTCCAAACCCTCTCATTTAAAGGCCTTCTAAAAATATATTTGAAATGACTTACAAAGGCATCTGCTATTTCTGTCGAGTGGGACATGAATGCTCCTTCTAATTCCAATTTTGATATGAAATTCTTTTTCTTCCTACCATTTGTCATTGAATGGAAAAATCTAGTGTTTCTATCTCCCTCCTTTAACCACTTACACCTGGATTTCTGTCTCCAATTTATTTCCTCCTTAAGCAATATATCCTCCATCTGCCTCCTCAGTTCCCATATCATCTCCCTGTCTTCCTCTCCAAAGGATCCCCTTTCTTCCTTCATCCAATTCCTCAATCTACTCCAGCAAGACTTGTTTTCTTTCCTCTACTCTTCCAAACTCCAGCTTGTTCCACTCCTTTATTTGGGATTTTAGGAATTGAAGTTTCTTGTGGAACCCCATTCCCTCCCACTCTACTGTCGGATTAAATTGCTCCCACCACTCTCTAATTTTCTCAATGAAACCTGGATGGATCAACCACATGTTTTCAAACCTGAAAGGGGTAGGTCCATCACCTCTAATTGTTGCTCTCTTCCCAGCACTACCCAACCCCCTTACATTCCAACTTAGGATTCTCATTTTAACTTTTGAAACTCAGCCCTAGCACCACCAAAATCTATTTAAACCCTTTCCTTCTATCCCCTCTCACCCCAAACTTCATGTCCCCCTCAATATCTATTTTTAGTCTCTCAACCTCACTCAATTTTCTTTTCTTAATCTTACTATCCTCTTTTTTTTGTAGATAGGCATTTAAATCATTTGGATTCTTCAGTTTACACCCTAGCTTTCCCATAAATTCTGCTGCTGACTCTTCCCTACTAGTTTCCTCTTTTTCTATTGTTCCACTCTTCCCGTTCCTAAACATCTTCTCATTCCTTTCCTCATTTCCTCCACCAATAGCCCTTTCTGCCCCCTTTGTGACCTCCCTCTACAGTTCATTCCTCTTCACTTCACCCATTAAGCTCTCAATGATTCCCCAAATCTTTTTATCCCTGCATGTTTTACCCATCAATTTCTCCCCTTCCTTCTCCCCTTGTAGCCTCACTGTGGCTCTCTGTCCATGGGCCTCCAACTCTTGGTTGAGAAGGGAATCTAGAACAAGGGACACGGAACACTCATCAGTGGCAAAAACTAAATTGACAGAGTTGACAGAGTTACCTGAGCTCGACTGAGGGTTGTGAGAAATGGGCAAATGAGGATAATTGGTTGTCGCTCCCTATTTTGAGCAATTGGAGCTTTCTGTCTCCTCGGTTTTGAGGAAATTATTCCCTGTCAATTGGTCTACACAAAGACCTTCCTTTACCCAATTGTTTACCTCTCTGTGATGTACCCTTGTTCAGTTCTGGGTTATCCTGAGCTATCTCCTTCTCAGCTTATCACAAGGTACTAGAACTTGGGAAAGGCTCGTCCAGTTTTGGGCTTTGGACTGCTCTGTTAAAGGTTTTTGTTTCATTCACCCAAACCTCCACGCTCTCCCTTTGTTCTCCCATCGTATCCCCAAGAAACAGGTGTTCCAGATTTAAGATCTCCCTATTTTGATCTTCGTGAAATCCTTCATCTTCTGAACTACCTAAACTCGCACTCTCTTCTGAGTTCTCGTCAAAATCATTCTCCAAACTGCAACTTATCCACCCTTGGTCTTCCTCTTCCCTTTCTTCTATTTTGTTTCTCATGTAGCGTGGGTTTGGGAGATCAACAACATGATAAGTCTAATCATCACCATCCGGTCGATAGACCTAGCTCAGAGATCGATTTCCCCCTTCTATTCGCCTCTTCTGTAACTTGTAACTGTCATTACACGCGCTACAAATTTATTCAGTCATTTCACGCGCTACAAGAATGAAATAACTGGTAACTGTCATTACAGGTTTTAAGGTTCTAAATATGCAGAGCTAGCTCAGATTTTTCTTGATTTCAGCCTTTCTGAGCTGAGCCAGAGTTTTCACCAGGACTCATGAGCCCTAGTTTTTGAAACCAAACTGGTACCACCAGTTTTTGCAATTCCCAGAACTGATACCACCGGTTAACTAATTGACCAGTTTTGATTTTTGACTGGTTTGGTTAGGGTTTTTTATATTTATAATATATTTTACATAGATACTTATAAATATATAACATATAGATAGTATATGGGAGATACTAAAAATATATAATATACATATTTATATATATATACACTAGTTGGTTCGGTTAACACCTCAGTCTGAATCTGCCCGGTAACTTGAAAGCCTATGCACTGGATTCAAATGAGCCAAACCAAGCCCAGATAAACTTTTGACAAGCCAAGCCTGAGCTTAGAACTTTGACCCTGAGACAAACTAAGATCAGTTCAATTAATTTACATCTAACTTTGACGCCGAATATTTTTCACATGGTTAGAATTCTGATTTATCTTTCTAAAATAGATCAATCCCTAAACAAATAAATACAAATGTTGTTAGTGTAGGAATTTCCATGCTTAGTTGCTGACCACTCTAAACAAGAAAGACCAAAAAAGATTCCACCACCATCAAAGTATAACTTCACTGGTTAATACAAGTCCATGATAAAAAAGGGAAAAAGAAAACCTGAAAACTGCAATATATCAGCTACTTAAATACCATTCTAACTGAAGCATTGCATGCATAACCAGAACCTTCATTATTTCATTCTTATAAGTCAAATTTCTTTGGTTTATAACCAAGGGTAGTAATATGCACACCAGCTGGCACACATTTTTCCCAGATTCAGCTTGAAATAACCAGCTATTTAACAAGTGCATCGTGTTCTATTTAGGCACCCACTTATGCAAACCAAGAAAAAACCCAACTTTTTTTATAATAAAAAAATTATTAAACATGAAAAAAAAAAACTCACAAAAGAGAGGTAACAAGCAGTCACCAACAAGACTCACCACCAAACATCCCCCTCCACCCGGACCCCACCACACCAAACAAAACAGACAAAACACAAAAGCGAGAGACATAATGCTAGCCTCCACTAAACTTCCACCTTGAGCACATCGGCACTCCCTTTGTCTACATTCCAAAACTCTCATTCCCCCACAATGGCTTTCTTCAAGCTCTCCTCCCTCTCAAATTCTACAATGGCTCTTCTAGCAAACGCCTCTCCACCCAAAAAAACAAGTCTTTTTTCCAATTTCAATATTTTAATCAACAATTTTCTCGATATCTAATCCTCCTCCATTTTTTCTTCTGAGATCATACATGTTCTCTCCAAATTCGCTTCTAATTCTTCCCCCATAATTTTAATTTTCCGTTGATCACTAGCCATCTGCAAATCCAAAGTCAGAGGACCAAATGGAGCTCCCCCACCAGGATCAACCAACTCTGATGATTTTGTCTTCACACTCTTCAAACAGAGCTTCCCCAATAATTTTAATTTTATCTTGTAAACTTCCTTAAAATTTTTTGTGGGGCCAGCTCCAACCTGGTTGATCCACCCTCCGCAAGACAATTAGCTAACCTGGAGACCAACTTGCAAGACCAATTTCCATCATTATATGCCCTCTCTGACTTGAAAAATGAGCCAATTTCATCCTCTCTTGTTCCATCATTTTCAAATTCTGGGTTTGGGTGGAATTTGGGGTTGAGAAGGGAAGTTAGAGACACAGACCTCAACAGCATCTTGACTCTCTTTGGCCTTCTTGAAAATATTTTCTTGTACCCCACAAAGGAAGACACTAGAATTTGGACCCCCACCCCCTCGGGCTCTTTCTCTTGTGCCTCTTTCTTTGAAGTTTTAACCCAGCCATCCAGTCCCATAGGCCCTCCTTTCCCGTCAAAGAGATTTGTGTGAGCCAATTCCTCCTAGGGTAGGGAGTTTTTGTTGGGAAACTTTTCTGGAAAGAATCAACACTAGTGATCTGCTTCAAAAAAAAGACCCAGGACACGCTTATCCCCTCACTGGTGTGTTCTCTGTAAAGCTGACGGGGAGACTGGTTTCCACCTATTGGTTTCATACCAGTTTGCAAGAACTAATTGGGCATTTTCCCTTTTGGGGCGCAGCAGGAGTCCTCCACTGAACTTGCAGAGCCTATTCTCTTCTTCCTTCTTCAGGTGGAAGCTGAAAAGGGGTAGGACAATGTGGAGATGTCTAAGGGCTGTTGTATGTTGGTCATTGTGGGAAGAAAGGAACTCAAGGATTTTCTCTGAAAAAGAGAGAAGGGCTGAAAACCTGATAGATTTGATTCATTTGAGGATGGTACAGTGGCTGAAATCTTCAAAGATGTTCGCAAAATTTATAGTGGATGATCTGCTGAGAAAGTGGGGAGAGATTGCTAAGTGTGCCTAGGTCAAAACAGGCCTGAGAAAGTGGGGAGAGATTGCTGATGAGTTAGCCAAGCAAGGGGTGGCTAGGGAATCTATGTTTTGGGCTCAGTTGTAACTTTAAATTTTTCTTTATGGGGAGCTCTAGCCAAAGCACGGGGAGCTAAGAAAGTTTACCTCCCTGTCTTTGTACCATTTTTTCTGTTTGATTAATGAAATTGTTGTTACTGATAAAAAAAACAATGAATTACAAATGTGAAGTCACCACCGACATATATTCATAATGGAGACACCCAATGGAATATTCATATCTAACAAGTAAAATTTATAACCATACTGGGAGGACCTATAAAAAACAACCATACAGGAGAGGTATTAATGGCGTACCCAGGGTCTATAGGAGATGAGGAATTCTATTCAAGGAATACTTCTTTTACTTCAAGTAAAAATACTCAGTTCCCCATAGGCTAATGTAATTTGTAAGTGGAAGGCAATTTCCAGGGGGTGATTGAGTGGATGAGAAATGGAGGATACGGTATGTGGTCATATTGTCATTCACTTGGCGAGGAAAGATCTCTAGCCATAGGATGAATACCTAGTTCAGATGGGTTTATAAGATCAGAAAGTGAGCTAGCGGATTCCATCAGGACAGGGGTATTAACAATCTTCCCTCACCAGGTAGACCATTTGGAATTTGTTGGTATGGGTGTCAATGACCACTGACTAAGATTTTCTCCCTTAAAGAAGTATATTACACTGTATGTACTTGTTACTATAAAAACCCACAAGAATCATTAACCAGTTAATACCAAAAGAATATATAGCAAGTAACATAAGATGTTAACATGCATAGACTAACCAATAGTCTCCCAAATGAACTTCTAATACTTCTTTTTAAGGCCAAAATTCCTAGTAATAGTGTAATACACTGGTCTGGTCTATTGCCGCATAAATGTAGCCCAGAGCCGGCCTCTTGTCATCATGATGGTAAGCACTCATCAGGAATACCCTAACTAAAAGAACTGAACATTTCAAGCAATACTTGATTGATGGACAAAAATAACATCTGTCACAATAATGTCATGCGCTTAAACCCCCTTATGAATGTCCACGCATGGATAGACAACCATACTGAACTTCAAGGCACTAGAAAGACATATCAAAGAAATGTCAATCAAGAATTGGGAAAACCATATCTGTGATCTGTCAGATGGTTCAATACAGTGCATATACAATAAAAAGGCATTTAGTGCAATGAGCATGTACCCAATATTTGGATTATCAAACAGTAATGCTAACTTTCGCTTGTCAGGCCTGATTGTCTTGGAGTGCCCACCATACAAGTATCTTCTGTGGCCCATTAGAAAGTGAGGAAAATTTCCACCTTGAGTTGTCACGAATACTTCACTATGAAGACAAACAGTGTAATCTATAGCAGCCATCCTGGAAGAGAAGTTCTACAGGCAGCAGCAACACAAGTTAAAGCAATGACATTGGAAAAGGCCACAAAGGCATTTACATGCCATAAACAGAAGCCATTAAATTTGTAAAACAATAAAATCATATCAACACCTTAAATGGAGCAAGTTCCTCCATAGATGCTAGCGTGTCTTTTGTTTGTAAAAGGGGAAACATTTCAAGAAGAGGAGCCATGGTTTTCTCAGCCTTGTAGATCTTTCCTGATGCCAAATAAATGGATGTGCTATTATCAAAACCCATGCCCCTAAGCATCAAACCAACCTGATGGCACATTCAAATTAAAAGCAAGTCAACTATTAATAAGTAAATGAGGTGTAGATTGATGTAAACAATAAGTTACAACAAAGTTACAACACCTTAATGTTCATCTATTAATTTATTATTTGCTAGGCAAGATGGCTTATCAAACTCATAACCACTTTGTTAACATGCAAATCTTCAATAGTCTATATCCTATACCACCCTGTATAAGTAAATAAATAAATAAATAAAATACAAGAGTGACAAGTGAGCAAAAACCTAAACTATGAGAAGCGTTCCAGTAACCATATAACTCTAAATCATTATTCAGTGAAGGGTAACATTTTTCAGTTATGATGTATAGAAATTTCAAATGCTACTATTATGAAATCTTCAATGCAGCAACAGTATGAATAGGCAACAGTTGATTGGATAGATCTCCAGAAACATTACATTAGATTATTCATATGCATTAGTTGCCTAAACTAATAAATTTCAAGTGTATTAGCAATAAGCCTGTACCATGTAGATTAATAATGGGATACATAGAAATATAGATACTTCAAAATGGGTGTCATACCCATGTTGGTGACATAATGGAAAGTTTCACCAACACAAAACTTGAAGGCACTCTTCTCTTTGTCGCATCTGTTGGGTATCTAATATGTAATACATTTAAAACTTGATACAATTCTCATTTTGCAGGGGCAGTTTTTTATAGATAAATGAAATTTTTATTAAAATGAATCAAAGAATGAAAATACAAGATGCCCAGAGTTCCTCTTACAAGTAGGTCATTCCTACTCTATATTCACTTCCGTCATTCTACATGTAAAGGAACACCCCCCCTCCCACAAAAAATAAGAAGATACTGTTACATGGTTGATTGGTCACAAGTTTTTACAGAGATGATGTCTTACCAGTATCATAGTCAACCTACATATTAACTCTTTGATTGGCAAGAGTATTGGCCAAGCAATTTGCAGATCTGTTAATCAAATCAAAGATTCAATTTTTTATCAATATTCTCCCTTGTTTGATACTTAATTTCCTTCATGATATGCCTCCACCAGAGCCCTTCTTTTTGGCCTTTTAACCAACCCACCACCTTAGCGTCTCCTTCCACTTGCAAGTTGATGTGGTTCAGAGATTTAGCCATTCTCAAGCCTTGCAATGCTGCCATGGGTTCAACCCTTGTTGAATTTCCAGACCCTATTGGCCCCAAGTATATTGCTAATATAATCTCATTTCCATTTCTGAAAACAACCCCAATACCTGAGGGCCCAAGGTTGGCCAAGCTGCAACCATCAAAATATAGACTAATGCAATTGGGTCTACAAGGCTTACAAGACAATGACATATTTATTCTAACAATTGGGTCAACATTTCTTAATTTGAAGTGGTTTTGGTATCACACTTATCCAAAAATGGAGAAAACTTGGAAAAATATAAAAACCACAAGGAAGTTAAAAATAAAGTGATTTTAAATTAGGGCATATGATGAGTTATATCATAAATTAGGCACTAAAAAGGGAGAAAAAGGAATTTTTAAACTAGCAAACATGAGAGAAAGGAAAGACAGATTTAAACCATATTAGGCACATTAAAGAGGAAGATCAAAGAGTCTTGGTAAAGATGAAGAAATCAAGGGAAGATGAAAAAATATTTTGAAAAATTATTATGTGTAATGGAGATCCTCACTCTATTCTGCAAGAAGGCTGCAGATTCAGGTGAGTGGGAAGGTTTTGCAATTGTGCCAGGGGGAGAGAAGGTGAATATTCTTCAATTTGCAAATGATACGTTGTGCTTTGTGGATGCCTCTCCTTCTCAGGTGGAGTTAATCCTTTGGATCTTGTCTTGGTTTGAAGTGACAACAGTGTTAGACAATGTATGCCCTTAGCCCCAATCAGATTGATGTACATTTTGACATTTATTGTAAATGAATAAAGTACATAATTGATTCATGTTATATATGGTGTGTTTCTGTGTAATGAATAAAGTACATAATTGATTCATGTTATATATGGTGTGTTTCTGTGTAATACCCTTAAACTGGACACTTATAAGACTCGTGTTAGTTTAGAATCTTCACAGCCGTTGGATAGACCTAGGGAGGTTTATCCTGCCAAGGCTGACACTAATGTGCTGCCAAGTCAGTTGGGGTGGCTTGTCTCAGTTGCCCAGGTGAGACCCGAAGCACATGTAGTGTGGGGGTTTGCTTGAAACTCTAAACCGGATCATTTTCCAGTTATGCCCTAGACCTTGGAGACAAATGGGAAAAACTGGAAAGTTACACCAGTAGAAATCTGTTGAATTAAAAAAATATGAAAGAAAGTAGTTTCTTGAAGAGAGAAGGAAGAGAGAAGAAGAAGAGAAGAAGAGAACTTGAAAAGAAAAGAGAGCAATAATCTGGTCACCCCCTTCACTTATTATTTATAATAAAATAATATAACAGTACAAAGACAATTATGCCCTTATAGGGCGGCAAAACATAAAACAGCATATATAACACTTAGAAACATAATAAAAAATTGGACTCATATAACTACTGGGGTCCCCACCTCCTATCTAACAACTAACATAAAACATCCACTCAGAAAAACAGCATAAAACTAATTAATCTTCAACAACACCTACCCCCTAGACTCGACTATGGTACTGCACTAGGTGTTGGATTGGGTTGTCTTTGATATGCCAATCAGTGAGATCCTTAGCGGGAGTAAAAATCTGGGTATGTTGGGGTAGTCTGAGAATTCACCTGAGTGGGTGATCATAGTGACAAAATCAACCCCTTTGTCGGACAAAGTGAATGACCGGGGAACAGCACTCTCTCTTATGGAAACCTAAACTGCCGACAGTTGATTTCAAACGTGTTTGAAATTTGTTTTGCAAAATATATTTATATATATATATATATTATGTTTTTATGAAAAATGATTGCAAAGGTTTTAATTCCCGAGATCCATCCTGAGTAGAGTGCAACACTGTACCTTGCAGCCAAGGGAGAGGTCCTCTCTTGTCGGGTAGTGTTTGATCATTATGGGCTGAGAGGTTAAGTGTAAGACCATTTAGGGTTATACCTGATGGGCTAATCTCACTTAAGTCCATAGTCCTTGGGCCTTCATAAGGTGGCTGGACCCAGGGACCATTTAGTGTAAATGTTGGGCTTGCTAAGAGCCCATACTGATGGGCTCAGGGGTTCACTGTCTTCAGTAGTGAATTCGGCCATGCCTTATAACAGAGGCTAGGCTGAACCCATATGGCTTTTGTGGAGATCAATGTTAGGGTCCCATGCCATACAAAGAGAGCCAAGTCAGCCAGCAAATTAAAAGGGAAGTGAGCCGGATAACTTAATGGGCCTAAAGCCCAATTCAAACTGGGTTAATTTGATTAATTAATTATTGGTGAATTTGAGATTAGATATGGATCTGGATCAGCAAAAGGATAAGATAAGTCTTATCCACTTAAGAGTTCAGATCCAAATAAAGATTTGAATCAAAAAAAAACCCTTTCCTGATAGGATTAGGAAGCTGATCCAGAATGGTTATAAATAGAGGGTGAATTCCTTCTGTTAAACACTTTAATGTGCTTAGTTCGGTCATGTTGGACTGGGTTATGGGCAATGTTAATTGCTGCTTGGTTATCACAGTATAACATCATAGGTTCTTCTTCTTGTACACCAATTTCTTCTAATAGGGAACGGATCTAGAGAAGTTCTGAAACTCCATGTGCCATGACCCTGTATTCAGCTTCAGCACTTGATCTTGCCACCACTGTTTGTTTCTTACTCTTCCACGAAACAATGTTACCCCCAACAAGGGTGCACACTCCTGAAGTTGATCTCCTGACATCAAGGCATCCTGCCCAATCTGCATCTGTATAAGCCTCTAGTTTCAACTGTCCATGATCAGTAAACAATATGCCCCTGCCCGGGTGTCCCTTCAGATAAGCAAGAATCCTGTCAACTGTCTCCCAATGCTGGACTCATGGAGCATGCATGTATTAACTTACCACACTTACTGCATAAGAAATGTCTGGTCTTGTCATACACAAGTATAGCAGCTGACCCACAAGTCTCGGATATCTCCCAATGTCCTTTACTAGTTCACCTTCTGATGCATTGATTCTATGGTTCTGACCAATAGGGGTATTGATTGCCTTCGTTCCAAGCTTCCATGTCTCTTGAAGAAGATCCAAGACATACTTCCTTTGAGAGATAAAAATTCCATGTTTTGATCTTGCAACTTCAATGCCTAGGAAGTATCTCAGTTCTCCAAGATCCTTAATTTTAAATTCTTTATGTAGATTCCTTTTCAGACAATCAATCTCACTTAGGTCATTCCCCGTGAC
>NW_010729164.1:1576028-1706887 GCF_000365185.1 Nelumbo nucifera
TCCCTTCCTAGCAATAGGAACATGGGATCCATCAGCTGTGGAGACCCTATCTCTGCCAAAACAGAGCTGGTAAGAAGAAAAAATAGTAGAGCTATGGGTCATGTGCTCTGAGGCTCCARAATCTATAATCCAAGGAGGTCCCTCCTTACCTGAAGTAGAAACATAATTTGCAGTGACATGTGAACTACCTATGTGAGCAAAGGCAGTAGAGTGGACTCCACCAATGCCACTTGTACCTTGTTGTCAGCTTGCTGCTGAACTGGAACTGGTTGTATCCCGCTGGTTCAAAAGTTGCCCATACCTCTCAAGTTCGGCCCTTACTGCAGCAGCTGTAGTAGGAGGGGCCAGAATGTCACCAGTAACTGCCATGTGTGCATTTTCCTTCTTATTTTTCAGTCTAGTCGGCACAAGATGTGGATGAAGCTTCCAGCAAGTATCTCTTGTGTTTTTAGGCTTCTTACAATAGTCACAAATCAAATCTCTTTTATCTTCCTTCTTGATTTCACTGCCACCCCGATCTCCACTTTGTTTAGGTTTCACAGTACTCACCATGGCAGACTTATCAGAAACTGGATTTTTCATCATCACATCTCTCCTACTCTCCTCCCCTAACACAAAGGCATATGCCTGGGAGAGGGTAACACTGTCCCTGGAAAGAAGATGTCTTGCAATATCATACTCAGGATTAAGGCCAGCAAGAAATTCAAACACCCTTACTTCTCTAAATGTTTCTGATAGGTAGTTGCATCCTTAGTGGTTTCCCAAGCAAATGTCTCTAAATGGTCAGTCTCCTGCCACAAGGTTTTAAGGGCTGAAAAATAGGCTACAACAGGTCTATCTCCCTGCCTTGTAGAAATAATTTGATTTCTCAACTGATAAGCCCTAGCAACATTCTCCCTCTGTGAATAGGCTTCTGCAACCCCATCCCATATTTTCTTAGCTATATGTGCCCATAAAAAATTTTTACTTATATGGGGCAACATGGAATTACACAACCAAGTCATCACCATATAATTCTCTTGTACCCACCGGGAGTTGCTAGTTTCGGGTTTCACTTCCTCACCAGTGATGTACCCTAATTTCCCACGAGCACCAATGGCCATCTTTGCAGATTGTGACCATTCTAAGTAATTTGCACCATCCAACCTAACTGTAGTAATGGTCCCAGTCCCGAAAAGGTCTCCAGCACCTCCTCCCGCTGGTCTCATTCACTCTCGGGCTTATTTTCAACTCCGTGACCCTCCATGCTTCTCAAAAAATGTAAAGAAAATAACTGAAATATGTAACAAGATCAAACGAAACACTTCTGAAACCAACAACACCTTTCTAGTGTCCTAGACTATCTTCTCACAAAAGATTTCTTTTCTGTGGGACGGGAGAAGAGAGAGAAGAGGCAGTCGCTCTCTCTAGAAGCCTCCAAATCAAGTAGGACTTGAACCGCCCCTTACAAAAAACTCCAAGGAACCCTAAAAAATTAGGGCGCCACTTCCTAGGTCAAAATTGAAGAGTCCAACARAAACAGGACTCTTCTCCTTTCTCCAGTTTTTTCCTGATTTTGATGAGAAACCCTAGACCAGCTACAGGGCACACAGATCCATCAAAAAATCCAAAAACTGGGCTTACCTAAGAACTTCGATCAGCCTCTTAAATCACCATGTAGTCGGCCGATCTAGGGCTGCATGAGGAAACAACTCAAAGAACCTTCGGCCTGCTCTGATACCAAGTAGAAATCACTGATTGTAGATTTAGTTGAATTTCTTGTGAAAGGAAAGGGGAGGAAGATAAAGATTTCAGTAGTGGAGAAGAAAAGAGAGGGAGAACAGAGTAGGAAGTCAACCAGGATTCTTGAAATTAACCCTAGCCGCCAACCCCTCATTATATTTATACTTAACTTAAAAGAAGAGATATTACAAGGATGCACTTACTAATGTGGCTAGTAATGTGGTTGAACAGTCACAACTTAGAAACATAAACTAATGGGCCTAAAGCCCAACAACTTCCTAACTAAATAGCTTAAAATAAGAATAAAAAACAACTAGGCCCAGCTCAACAACATTATAATTAGAGTGGTCCATTGGCATAAATCTTGAATCCCTTTCACTATGGGAAGAAAGAAATTTACGAACGTTTTCAGACAAGGAAAGAACCTTGGAAAACTTATTAGATCTAATTCTGTTAAGGGTAGCCCATTGGCTGAAAACTGTGGAGCTGTTCTCAGGCTATTATGTGGCTGATTTGATAAAAAATTGGAAAGAGATAGCTTCCTCTGCCCTATGTAAGAGGACTCGTAGTCCTTCTTGGTCCCCTCCTCCCTCTGGGTTCATAAAACTGAATTTTGATGGTAGCTGCTTAAGGAACCCAGGGCCTACTAGGATTGGGGGAGTGTTTAGGAATGAGGATGGGGTTATCATTGCCATGTTTTCAGGCCCAATTGGAAGAGACTCTCTTAGGGCTGAGGTTCTTGCAGCCTTGGAAGGTATCCAAAGAGCAAGGGAGTTGAATATCAAATGTTTGGTCCTTGAAGGTGACTCGGAGGTGGTGATTAGGTGGCTAAAGGAAGAAGACAATGGCTTGTGGAGTTGTAACAATGAGAAGAAAAAATTCAAATGGATGATTAGGGATATTCTGTTGCACTACAGCTGGGTGAAGAGGACTGCTAATTCATTTGCTGATGGGTTAGCCAAGCAAGGGATGAATAGGGAATCTTTCTTTTGGGCTAACTTTTGACCTTTTTCCATTGTATTCTGTTGGTGGGGAGGTAAGACATTTTACCTCCCCCTTTTGTACCTAAAGTTTCACATAGTTTCATATCATTAATAAAGTTTCCTGTTACTGATCAAAAAAAAAAAAAACCTCAACAGATGATTTCTTTGGAAATTTGAAGGAAGTAGCTAACTCTTCCACAGGCAAAACTGTTAGCAATCCTCATTGATCTCCCACCAGAAAGCAAATTCACTAAGCTCAACTTTGATGGAAACAATTAGAGAAATCCGGGTTTGTTAGGTATGGGAGTATTCGGAGATAATGAGGGCAAAGTAATCACATCATTTTCAGGCTCGATTGGAGTAGGTGACTCTTTAAAAGCACAAATTCCAACTCTAATGGAAGAGTACAAAGAACAAGAAGTTTGGATCTAAGGAAGCTAATCATTGAAGTAGATTTCCAACCAGTTGTGGGCAGGCTACAAAGTGAAGAGACAAAAATGTGAAGTTACAACAATGAAAGTAAGTAATTCAGTTGAATAATAAAAGACATGGATGTAAGGCTACAATGGATTAAAAGAAGTGCTAATTCCCTGGCAGAGTCTTTAGCTAAACAAGGGATGGGGAGAGAGATCAACTGTCTTGGGCTCAACTGTAAGATAAAGAAAACTTTCTTGGGGAGAGATAAGAGTGTCTATCTTTCACTGTTAATTGGCTTGCTTTGTAATCACTGTTCTTGATTTTCTTAATGAAACTTGCAGTTATTCATCATATATATATATATATATATATATATATATTCAGGGAGAGGTCCCATGGTGCATGTTGTTTGTCAATGACATTGTTTTAATTGATGAAACTAATAAATGATCAAATGCAAAATTAAGTTTGTGGACGGAGGCGACTCGTAGAATCAGGAGTGTAATATGTTTTACATCACATTAGCTACTTGAAGTAATGCAATTGCGGAAAAAAAGAGATTGTGGGCTTTACATGCTTGAAAATGTTTTATATGCTTGATTTTATTTTTAGTTTTTCATTTGAATATGCTTTACATGTTATGTTTATGTATTTTAATTTTAGATAATAGGTTTTTTAAAACATTAATTTTAAAATTTAAGTTTATATTTCTTATTAGTACTATGTTTAATATTTTTATTTTTTGCATTTTTTTTGAATTTTTTGGCATTTTTTTGAATTTTCTGACATTTTTATTTTTTAGCATTTTTTTTGTATTTTTATGCCTTGCTTCAAAAAGGCACACGCCTCACCTTTTTTTTTGTGGAAACACACGCCTCGCCTTGCACCTCAGGTGCAAATTGTCCCTTGTGCCTTGCGCTTTTAAAACACTGGAAGGGCTAGGGGTAGAAATGACTCTCAAGTGCTCATAACTTAACAATGGATATGGCATTAAACAGGGTGAAACAGGATTCATGTAGCCAACCCCATATAGCTGGGATAAGGCTCGGATGACGATGATCATGTTCATGATCACTACAAAGAAACCAAGATTTCTGTAAACCAGAACTGATTTGGGAATGCTACAGATACTTGTTTATAATAAATAAAAAAAAATCATTAAAATAAAAAATTATTACAAGAGAACAAGGTGATGACGCATTGATTCATGATTGGATTGTCTCTTAGGTATACATAATTAGATGTCTGCGAAACTTTTAGTTGATACCTTTTCTTTATGAAACAGCTTATGAATTTATCTTTGTTTCTCTTCTAACATGTTCTTGTTGTTGAGCTTGAGATCTATTTCTACAGCATATGGTTATGCTATCTCTTCTCTTTAAAATATTTCTTTCTAATCCTTTTAATTGTTGTGCTGGTCTTCAGCACTTAGCTTTTGTATCTGAAACAGTGAATCCTCTCTACAACCACCAATCCACTTCCTGTTCCATCCATACAAGTCTGAATATCTTTCCCCACCATTCAGCATACCACTATTATGATATTAGTTGACCCTGTACCATTCCACTATCATAGCCTATTCTGATTAAGTATTATACTAGAAAGCAAAAGGCAAAGAAAAAGAACGATAGAAAACCCAAGCAGCTGAAAAAAGGATAGAAGTGAAATGGTAAAATAGTGAAATTTGACATTCTATTACTTTTAAAATTGCCATTACAACTATACTTTTTTCACAATCATTACATATATTAATCGTCTTTATTGGGTCATACTTAGATTCTTTCTATGCAGCTTGAATCACTACTGAATAATAAAAGAACTAAATACGTTCTCTACCTGTGTGATTGGAGGAGCAAATATATGAACAAACATGAAAAGGCCAGGTAGGCAACTGCAAATAACTATGTAAGAGAAAATGGATATGTGAGAGGATTATTACTTCTAAGGGTGTAAGGGGGCATTTCCCATTAATCCTGATTGCTCCAGGCCTTATAACACGACCAGGTTTGGTGAACTTTCCTCTCCAACCTCTTTCTCTTGCAGCATTCATTTCCTGCATCTCTTCCTTTCCACCATCAAATACACAGCAAGAGAAGGCAACCATATCCTGCAAACAACAAAAATTACAACCTACATTTCCTAGCAAGATTCTGTCAAGAGCTCAACAGCCAAAGGCAATGGCCACAATAAACAGTAAGGTTAAAGAATTCCTTTCATATGAAAGCCCACCTCTTCAAATCGTAGATGTACTGCAATATATTTCCCATTATTCTTTGCACTGCGTTCTTTCATTCTTGCAACCAAAGTTTCAGCAAAAGTTGCTATAGCATTTGAGAATCTTAGAGCTTCATAGTTTGCCAAGCATCTAAGGCGTTGGACAGTTGGTGGAGCATCAAATGACAAACGATTTGCAAAAGGAGAAATTCTTATGACCCTGTATTATCCATACCAAAGGAAAATTGTCAGATCTTAATGAAGCCGTTTTAATTAAATACACTTGGAAACAGGATTCTTACTATTCAGAATATTAGAATCCACTAAACTACTAGAGCATCTTCTTCAATGCTGTTCCTAGGAGATAGTAAAATATAAGGAGACAAGTCTAGTGTAATAATAGTTATTGTAATAGTATTATATCATAATATAAAAAATATAAATGGATGCAAATCAGAATTACAAACAAATGGATGCCAAACTAAGCCAGGTGCAAATTTTGTATCTTTTTTTGCTTGGACCAGCTCCTCAGAATCCATTTTTCAGTTTGGAGAACACCTCGAATAATATGAACCGGACGATAACTTTTATTTCCTTTTATCCTTCACTTCTTCTACCAATACCAACATTTTTATCTCTTATCCATTAGTTCATGAACAGAAGATCTGAACTTCTTTGTGTTGCTCCCACTCGAATCAAGGCCTTGATTCATAGTTCTACCTCTTCCAACATCCAAACCCAACTTACCAATAGCCACTTCACAAAAATCCCTCCAGCTATGTTTTCAGAAGTATTGTTTTGATGAATAACATGTTTGATTACATTTGATCCTACTCCACTCTGCCGTCTGCTGATCCTCATCCCCTTTCCTGTTCTTTATGACTTCCTCAACCTCCTCATAAACATCACAGCCAAACAAACCTCTCAGTAGACAAAGTCTCCCTTCTCAACTACTTCTGACCCAACTTGATTCATACCTTCAATTTCCTCATCTCCCTCAACATTATTACTGTTCTCACCACCAAGAAATTAGACGTTTCCTCTCTCCCCCACATCGTCACCCGATACATTACTCACCTTCTTGACTGCAACTGCCTCCGATTGCTATAGGCATGTTATACATTAAAAAAGACAAGGAATAAATTAACATCATCATGCACAGAGAGTCTTATGTTTTAGAGATATGTGGTATCAATGACAATTAACATCCTTTTTGTAATTGGATAATTAACTTGAGGAGAACCTTCTAAGTTATCAACACATGGTGATAGGCAACCAAGTTTGTAACATAGTGCTTCACTCTCAACAAATAACTCCCATGCCAGAGTGAGTAATTGTCCTTGGAAAATAGTCTCAGAAAAGGGAACAGGGAACTTTTTCAATTTTCTCAAAGCAACATTTACAATTTTCACGCATATACACAGGAAGCAAGTAAAAGAAAATGTATACAATAAAGATTTTTTTTTTGAGAATAAAGAATATTTTAACTCACTGTTCTTCAAGTAACTTTGGGAGAACTGCATCTTTGTAGTACCGAATTGGAGACCAAGCCTTTATTCTGAAATTATAAACATTACTCATGTTGCGGTCAAATCGCTCCATTAAGAAGTCAGGGATTTTACTGACCACCTGTACATCATTTTTCAAGGTACTAATAAAATGTTCCTCATCGTAGATGTCCTTGAATTTGCTGTAAAGAAAAAAAAGAATTAAAACAAAAAGTTCAACAGTTTCATCCATACAACCAATTGAAATGCCAATTAAAACAAGAATATCAAGAACTTCACAGAAAATCAGATCATATGACATGGTCTTTAAGAAAATGTAGCAGAAAAATAAAAATCTATCATAATTCCAGAAAGAATATATGCCAAGATAAAAACATATCCAGTATATAACAGGATAGTTCCTAGCACAATAGATATCTTACCAAAAAAAAAAATTAAATATCATTAAACCAATCCATCAGAAAAGAAGGGATGAGTAGACTACTTAATATATGTATATAAGCATTTACCATATCTAAGATGTTTGTATTAGAAAAAGATATTATCATAGCAGATAGGCTTATAAAAATCTATTGGTTCAAAGAATTATCTAATATAGAAAGCTCTGACTACCCACCAAGACTCTAGATAATCTTCAATAATAATATCCCATTTACAGACTAGATTCGGGAAAATTAGAAGCATTGACAAACCTAGGATCCCTCCAAATGCTATGGTAATGGAAATTTGGGATCACAAGCGTTGCATTTAGGTAACCAGCAACAGCAACTGCATTGCAGATCTACAAAATATAGGCAGTAAATATATTGAAAATGTAAGTCAGGAAGCAGTATGGTGATCCCTTGTGGCATAAAAAAGCAATATGAAGAATATGAAAGATTTATAAATAATGAAAGAATCACAACTAAGGAATAAAAACAACCGATGTCCTCTGCTGGTTCAAGCCACCATTTGCTTCAACATAAATGTAGCCATTTGATTCAGGTAAATCTGTTATATTATGGAAACATACGCAAGTTAAAACTTAGAACAAATCATTACTACAATTACAAAATTGGGAAGGCAACATGCACACACAGAGCAGCTAGTGAAAGATACATGTATGTGATTGTATATGTACTCATCAAACATGAAAATAGCATCAATGACTAGTTCTGCCTTTTTTTAAGTTTGGGAGTGTAATGTGGGCATGCCCATGGGACTCAAGAAACCATAGGAGCCCAGAAGACCCTCATACAGACAAGGCCCATGAAAGATACATGTAAGTGATTGTATATGTACTCATCAAACATGAAAATAGCATCAATGACTAGTTCTGCCCTTTTTCAGTTTGGGAGTGTAATGTGGGCATGCCCATGGGACTAAAGAAACCATAGGAGACCAGAACACCCTCATACAGACAAGGCCCATGAGATGGTTTCCAAATCAAATGGATACCACACTTTTGGGAGAAACTTTTTTTTTTATCAGTGCTTTTGGGAGAAACTTTTCTTTTCTTGTTTCACAAGTATGACTAGATAGAAATCTCTGATCACTAGGATCTCTACTTCATTCCAATTCTCTTGGCTTCCTAATTGTACTGGGAACAATGATGCCCAAAGAACAAGATGGTCAAGATTTTACAGACAAACTCTACACTAACAATTGAAGTGTCTTACACAATGAAACACTTATGTACTGATGTACAGATATCAAGTTATCACAGATAATATTACAGGGCAGCCATCAGCCTGGGAAAGAAACTAGAGAACAAATGTAAGTGAGGGCAACACCCATTGGACTCCAACTACCCTAGTCATACCTACGCCACCCACCAGAGTTTCCAAAGTCATATGGGTCTGTCAGAAGTAAAATAGAGGAGGTGCAGCAGAGGCTGAATCTGGAAATGGGATTGCTTTCTTGGAATGACCTAGGCATCACCTAGATGATAAAATTTTACAAAGAAAAAACTATAACTCTAGGTTTGTTCCTTAATATAAACAAAAGTATATAAACAAAAGTATACATAGAATTACAACTGGGGTACGAGTACCCCAGTCGATAGATAACAAAAAGTATTTCATTAATATAAACAAAAGTATACATAGAATTACAACTGGGGTATGAGTACCCCTATAAACAGATAGAACAACTAAGCCTAGTACAATCACTCCCTACCCATCCCTTGCCCACATGAGCAGGTGAACACTTGCTCCTTAAAGAAGCTGAGTGCAAAATAATCGCTCCCTCTCAACCCCTTGCCTTGCTAGAGAATCTGCCATCCCATTAGCATGCATATAAATTGAAACCCAGGTCTTTCCGGTGTGGGAGGAGTTTTTAGAGACAAAGATGGCCATATTGTTGCAATGTTTCTGGATCAATTACATTTGGGGATTCCACAGGAGCTGAACTTTTATGCTGTACTTCATGGACTGCAACAGGCTAGAGACATGAAAATTGGACAGGCTAATTATTGATGGTGATTCCAAGGTTGTGATCAGATGGCTAAGGGATAGTAAGAAGTCAATGTGGGGATACAGAAACAAACTAAAACAGATGAAGTGATTTGCAAGGACTCAAGGAGCATCAATATGAAATATAATGGGTGCAGAGATCTGCATATGGGTTGGCTGATGCTTTAGCAAAACAAGGGGTTAATAGAGATCAGTTGTATTGGGCTCAATTGTAATTGGTATATTGTATACTTGGGGGTGGTAGTAACCTCTATCCTATCCAAAGGATGCTTGTAACGCTTGTTCAGATTCAATTTATATAAATAAAATCTTAGAGTTACTTATCAAAAAAAATCACTAATAACATTAATTTCCTCTCAAAACATAGCAAATCATTGAATCTAAAGATAATAGCATTTCAAATAAATTAATTTTAATATTTCAAATATAATTTTGTTATCAATATTTCAAATACAAATTATGATATAATATGCATTTAATAGAGTAGTTGCATGTCAAAAAAATTGATAGGAAATATTAACTTTCATTGATGAAGTTAAAAAAAAAGAGTACAAATATCACCACCCGAAGGATGGTTGGAGAAGCCAAAACAATATTAGCCCAAAACAAAGCTTTTCTATCAACTCCTTGCTTAGCTAAAGCGTCAGCCATTCCATTTGCTGACCTTCTTACCCATTTAAATTGCACCCCAAGCTCCTTTGCCAAGTTAACAATTTCACTTAGTGGCTGTCTGAGTGACCACACTCCCAGGTTTCTAACTTGCATCCACCCTATTACCAGCTTAGTCTCTTAGTGGTTGTCTGAGTCTGAGTGACCACACTCCAAGATTTCTAACTTGCATCCACCTTATTACCAGCTTGGAGTCTCCTTCCACTTCTAAGTGTTGCATTCCCCATTGTTCTGCCAATCTCAAGCCTTGGAGTAAGGCCTTGACTTCTGCCCTTAAACAGTCTCCCACCCCAATCGGGCCCGAGTATAGAGTCGACATCTTCCTTCCTCATTTCTAAAGACACCCCCAATTCCCGAAGGATCTACATTACCTAAGGAGCTTCCATCAAAATTCAACTTCACCCTAAACTGTAGCAATGGGGACCAACTCTCTTGAACCATAAAAGAGGAAGAGGATACGGCTATAGTACTCCAACTTCTAATTAAATCAACTGAGGAGAAGTCCTTGAAAAGTTGCAAAGCTTTCAGCCAATGCAGAATCTTGATGGTAATGCACTCAACAAGTGCTTCCTTGAACTTTTCTTGCCCTTGGAAAATCCTATTATTTCTTTCTTCCCAAATCAACCAAAGGATGGCTACTCTTGTTATTCTCCACATTACCCCTATCCCTTTTCTTTAGTTGTTGGAAGAAACTAGAGTCAAAAAGGTTCAGCACACACAAGGGGGGGGGATTCCACCTGCAACAAAGAGAGAGGAGAACCAATCCCATAAGTAAGAAGCAAAAGGACAAGAGATCAATAGATGAGGCATTGTCTCACCACTCCTTAAGAAAAGACAACAAACATGTGGGGAAAGGCAACAACTTGGCCTTTTTTCTTTGAAGTACGTCCATGGTATTGATCTTTTGGAGAGCCACTTCCCAACAAAAACCCTAACTTTTAGTGGAATAGGAGTACACCACACTTCTTTAGCAAGAAAGGAGACAGGCGCAATAGTAGGCTGAATTAGAGCATTGAAAAAAGAGGAGCAAGAGAAGAACCCTGAAGTGGATTCTTCTGATCAAAAAAGAACTGAAGCAGATTCTATCCATATTCTATTGTCTGGGTAAGAAAGATCTAGGAAAGTTGAACTCAAAAGAGTGAATAGTTTATCTGCACAAGCCATTTCTGAATCCCTTAACCCTCTTCTCAGGCCCAAATGCCAGGTCCTCTTAGATACATAGAATGAGGAAATAGCTTTGAATTTATTTAGGGAAAGAGAATACATTACCAAGAACCCGTCCTTAAGGGGAGTGTTCCCAATCCAAATATCCTCCCAAAACAGATACCTGAGCACACATCAAATCTAATGAAAGGATGAAAGGAAGACAAGACTCCAACAATGGCTTTCCA
This sequence comes from Nelumbo nucifera, assembly GCF_000365185.1. The sequence goes on from NW_010729164.1 coordinate 1,587,386, forward strand.
AGAAGGCCTTCGAGGTGCTATAACCACCCCTTTTTGTCCTTTTGGGCCAAGAAGGCCTTTGAGGTGCTATAATTCCTGATTCTCAAATACAGAAAGAGAATCACCATACAAATAGAATTATTTTTGTTTTAATAAGTAATGTGAGAAGCATTTAAGGACGACTATGAAAAGAAATAAGAACATGTAAGGAAGGAGAGTTTCCCACACAAAATGTCCATGCACAAACTAACCCTCAGCTTGGAAGGAGATCAAAATAATTTACATAATAAGATATTGCTAAAAGGTGGAATTTTGGCTTTTCTCACTACAAGCATTTCCAAAAGGAGAAAAAAAATCCTTGTATAAACTATAAAGCAGTAAAAAATGCACATGAAAACTTGTTGCATATGAAAACAACCAAAACAGGAACTTTTTGTATGAAGCAATGCTTATGGCTATACTAATCTGTCAAAAACTTCTTATTAGAGCCAGCCAAGTCAAGTAAAAACATAGAAATGCTTTCCAATATCTACAGAAACAGCAGATCAATGTTCATATAGATAGGCATAGTAGCAAAACAAACAACAGTATTAAATCCCTAAATTTTAATTCTCTAGTCCATACCTCCTAATGTTTTGTTTATACATGGTCTCCACTCACCACCTCTGTAAGGGTGCCTCCACACAGTCACCAACTGCAGTAAATTTAATAACATGTGTTAACAGAAAATCTCCATAAATAGCAGAAGATACAATCAATAAATTTGTAAGAAAAACAACAGAGCAAACAATGAACACATTTTTTAAGGGTCTGATTTACTTGTCAAAAAAAAAAAAAAAAAAAACTAAAGGGCCTGAGCGGAGGCAGATCCTTTATCGGAACAAAATGATGGTCACAAATCATGAAGGTAACTTTTGTAGACATTTGGTAAATTAGAATGCACCTAGTCCAACCCAAGTCAACCAGAACATAAAATGGCCTAAAGAAAAACTGATAAGCCAGATTGATAAGGTTGACATTGACCTGATCAATTAATGGCAACAGGGGTGAAGCACAATTGGGTCTCCATCAAGGTCCAACTAAGTCTGATCAAATTCTTAAAAGGGGTTATTTCCCTTTCATGGTGACACGGTCAACTAAATTATGAGAACAAAAGGAAAAAAATGCACATGCATAAAAACACGATTAATGCTGGGGGAATTGAACTATTATTTTGAAAAGGATATAATTTATTATTAAAGTCTTCCGTTACTTTATTGCACTTGCCAAAGATATTCTCCATAGAAAATTGTTTCATTTGAAACAAATAAGGCTAAGAAAATCAAACTCATCTATAAGGATCTATGTAATGAGTTCCTTATAAAGGTTCATATATATATATATACAACTACACTTCCCGATTTTTCTTTCATTTCTCTGATGGGTAACAAAGAAAATATTTTTTACTTATCAAAAAAACAAAGAAAATATTTTATTGCTATATAAATAAAGTGATATACAATTAAAGAGGATTGAAAATTCTCATTCATAATAAATGTCTCACTATATTCCTCAATCCTTTTCCATATCTTCCCACTGAATCTCTTACCTGGGATATGGCAAGAAGACAGCTGAATAAAGTATTGGATACAATATACACACTAAAAAATGAAGTATCCAACACGACACAGCACCCTTGTATGGGTATCCAAGTATATTGGCTTTGAACTCTTCAACACAAATACACAGTTGAACAAGATTGAACAAATGTCTGCACATCTGCAAAAGCACCCTTCATTTGCCTTCAAATAATCTTCTACTTCATTCTCACCATATGCACCCATGGTACCACCACAAACAATGTGATCTTCTATTATTTGCCCCTTGTCTTCAAAAATGGATGACCATCCCTGAAGTACTTCATGTGCAATGAATGGCATGTAACCTCTAATGCATATGGAATGGAACATGAAGGCAGAAAAAAAGCCCCAACCATCTTTAGTCATATCACATGCTAGAAAGAAATGACCGTCATCTTTCTTAATCCTTCTATGCATGGCATCTGATTTTTTATCAGCAATATGCATGATATATCTGTTCATAAAAGGAGTAACACAAAATCTTCTCCAATTGATGAAAGTGAATTTTTTCTGATAGTACTCATTAGTGAAGTTGAATATAATGAAAAAGATCAGCAAGGTGCCAACCAGCGGGTTGGTAAGGTCTCCTGCTGGTTGTAGCAGAGACTTGGGATCGGATCCCGCCTGCACCTGGATTGGGGGATGGGCTACCCCCCCCCCCCCCAAGTTATGTAGCTCTTCAGAATAAATCAAAAAATATAAATGAGATCTTATCATTTTTTTTTTCATTCAATGGTCTTTCAATTCTACAGTCCTGCAAATAAAATCCTAGAGTCCTGACTTGATTCTTAGCTGCATATTTCATATTGCCTATATGATTACATAGTTTCTCTGATTCTCATAAATTCTACATGTGGACAATCTTTGACTATCTTGCTAAAATGATGTATACAAGTACATTGCGGAATGCCCATTCATTTCCCAGAATATTTCCATGCTTTTCATTCACCTCCCCAAAAGACAAACTTTAGGTTATGTTTATCCATAGTACAAATGTACAAAAGTCCTTGTATGTAGGAAATCCTCATTCCTCGTTTAAGTAGCTTCCCCCACTCCCAGAGGAAAAAATGCTGTTCTTGAAGGTTCCAAGTAGCTTTCTTGTAAGATCTCTGGCTGGTTGTAGCAGAGACCTGGGATTAATCCTACATTCACGGCTTCTCCAGGGTTTGGGGCATTTGAGAATTGGGGGAGAATTACCCCTGTTGTAGCTCATTTGCCCAACCAAAAAAAAAAAGAATAGTAATTTTAATTCCAGTTGGAAAGGTACACTTCCAAACCCCATTGTAGTACCTCAGGTAAAGATAATTTGGATGCTTACACTAGGACACTGACCATTGGTATTTCCTTCTATAATGTGTTTATTCTGGATAGTTGAGCTTAAGAGTTTATTCTTTTTCTAATGTGTAAAGTCTGTCAGCAAATGTTATTATCAAAAAGCATGGAAGGGCAAAGTCCCCTTAACATCAAAATACAAGTATAAGTATTATAGTTCATTTGCAGCATACAATACTGAATCCCCCACTAAGATTCAAATATTATATGCTCCCAAATGTAGCAAACTCGTCTTCAAAACCCAATAGGATTAATGCCCAAAAATAACTTGTTTATTCTACCTTCCCCAAAGACAGCACTCACTTCACATTTTTTAGTAACTTCTTGTGGTTTTAGGCTCAACACCATTTTGTTATTTCAGATTTAGAAGTAGGTGTTACCATCAAAATCTTCAAGAGAGAAAGGAGTATACCACACAAAAATACACTGATAACATCACGTGGAGTAAAATAATAGTAGGAGTAAAGAGGTGAGAATTTGGAGGATAGTTTCAATTTCTTTCAGTGCAAGGTAAACCAGTGGCATGAATTTCTTTTCCTAGTAAACTCAATCATGTTCTGATATGTGAAACAAGCATGAAATTTCCCAAAGCATTTCAATTGCATTGAAACCAAAAAACCTCAGATTGATCTTTGAACTTTTAGCAAACTTGCCAAATTTAAGCCAACCAATAAACCATCAACTAAAATATGTAAAGCTCGATGAAGCAAATTAGAGGATGCACCTATGGTTTTGGCCATATATACATAGACTTCTAGTACAGCGTATTTGGAAGTTCTCTTGTTGGACTTTGAGGTGCACCATGCACCAAGCATGATAAAGCATAATAGTTCATTATGTACTAACTCAATGTCCACTTATTTCTTAATCTTACTAAATTTCTCCTAAAAGCATCCTTTCTACACTTTTATCTGGCAACCAGTAAGTCAGGGCATCGACAACCATAATACAAAGAGTAACATTAGTTCAGCTACCTAAATCTCCATTCGGCAGGCACCAACCAATGACATTGCCACTTCCAAAGAGACACCAACGCAGCACGATATGGAAAACCAAAAGCAAAGCAGATGATTGCATGATCCAAGTTCTCAAAAATAGTTCTTTCCAAACCAACGGAAAAAAAAAATGTCACTTCCCTTCTTATTTTGAAATATGAACAGCCACTCTCAGCTAAAGTACCTCATTCTTCAGATCTCCGCTGTATCTAGTGCCATACATACTTCTCAACGAAATTAACAAATCCAAGACACTGATAGATCAAAATCTTGTAGAAGAAATAACCACAAAATCTACACCCTATTTCAATTAATAAAAAGATTGGAATCATGTTCTATTTCAAGGTCAATCAAAATTTCGACTCCAGCGATCGATTTGAAAGAAAGAAATCAAGAAGCAACTGACCCCATCGGCGGAAGAATTATCAGAGTCCATCTCAGGCCGGAGCTTTTCATAGAGTTGGGGGCTTCTGTAGACAGAACCCGGGGCAGGGCGAGGCTTGATATGCGGAACGACGTCGAATGAGACGGTGCCCATGTACAGCAGCATCCCGGCGATATAAATGAGAGGCGCGAAGAGGAAAACGCCCTGGCGACGGAGGAAGACAGACAGTAAGGTCCACGCGAGTCGCTGCGCGAGTGTCCGAGGCTGAAGTCCTGGCCTCCCGCCCTTCCCCTTCCGATACCTCGGGGACCGGAGCGGCGACTGCGGTGGTGAAGGTGTGTTGTGGCCGCTACTCGACAGCCGATTGTACGGGTGCATCTCTCTTTACCTCCTCCCTCCTTGCAGCTCTTACGATGAGATCTCTTGTGCTCGTCTTCTCGGCATCGTAAGAGCTCGCGCTCTCTCTGTCTGTCTCTCTCTCTCTCTGTTTCCTCTTTCTTTCCCTCTCTTGCTTCTATTTTTTTTTTTTTTTTTTCCTCGGAGAAAGTATTGGAAATTAGAAAGAAAAAAGAGGGAGAGCGTCAGAGCGTGGGAGAGAGAAGAAGAAAACAGAGGGAAGGAGAGTGGACATGAGTCTTTGTAGGGAGGAGAGAGAATCTGGGAGTGCAGAGAGCACGTGCGGTCTGGCATGGGTCGGATCATTCATTGCGCCCATTTTGATATAATATTGTTTTTCCTCGCCAGCTTTCCTTCCTCAGTTCCTTGTATGGGGGTTTTCGGATCGAATCGAGCTCGACCCATTTGTGATTGACTGGCCTCTTAGACAGAGAGAGAGATGGCGTGAAAATAGAAATGTCCTGGAATTTTGTTGATATTACGGTTTTGCCTTTTATTTCTGTGGGAAGCGAGACTTGTGTGATTACCAAGCGTCCAAGATTGACAAGGAAGGACAGAGCGTGTAAATTCGGTTTCTAACAACGTCTCTATCCCAATTTCCCAACACACTCCGTTTCTCTCTACAGTGTCAAATTGAATCCTGATTCCTCAATAAGTAGGCCGTATTTGGTTTGGTTTGAATTGATTCTTTAATAATTAGGCCGTGTTTGGCTTGAACTTTCAAACTGTTAGATTCTTAAATGTATGGCAAATGAAGGGAATAATTAATTTAGGGTTGCAAATGAAGCAATTCTCTCTCTCTAGTCTATAACTATACAATAGTGTAAATAGCTCCCCATAGCTTATGGGTATTCAATTTATTTATTCATTTTCATTAAATCTCATGTTTAAGGTATTAATTATAACTCTCATTCTCTCTCACAAGTCTTGTATTTAAGGCATCTTTGTTCTCAATATTAAATTTTACTAGTTAAATCCATAAATGGTAATTTCAAAAGTATAAATATCTCTATTTTTAAAACTAGCATGAAAATGAGATTGGTTGTTTTAATGTAGTGGGTAAGTAGTTCAATCTTTTTGGATCAAATAGGTCAACCCATGATTCCATAATTAGAGAAAATTTTAAAATTTATAATAGATATAAACAAAAAAAAAATCTATAGAGTTTTGGGTACATCTCTAATATTATATATTCATCATATAATAAATATGATAAATAAGAATTATTCTTACTAATTAATGATGGAGATAGAATAAACAACTTAAAATCAATAAAATTAGAAATAAAACCATTTTCCTATTTGAGTAGATAGTTAATGGTTCTACCATTCAGGTAAAATGAGCCCATCCATGATGTTATATCTAAATACTACTTTTTTTAACATATAAAGCATACAAAGAATTATTGAAAATTACACAAAAAAATAGACACATGTAATTTTATACATTAATCATATTAAACAAAAAAGTGATAAATAAGAATTACTTTAGTAATGATGTAGATGAAATACAAATTTTAAAATTGATCTAGAAATAAAATTGTTTTCCTATTTAGGTGTCAAGTCAATGGATCAACCTTTCAGATCAAATGGATCAACCCATGATGTTATAATTTAATAATGGTTATTTAAAACAAGTAGGAACACACCAAGGACAAAAAAAATAACTACACATAATCTCTAATATCATATATTCATTATATTAAACAAAAACAAGTGTGAAAAAATAAAATACTCTTTTACTAATAATTATAAGCCGAATACATCATTTAAAATTAACCCAACAACAAAATGATTTTCAATCCATGTGGTGGATCAATAGTATTAACCAATGATATCATAATTAAAAATTAAAAAATTAAAAAATAGATAAAAATACAATATGTTGAAAAAAATTAAATTTTATGGAAAAATATGACAATATCTATAATGTTATATATTCATCATACTAAAAAATAAAGGTTATTTTTTATTGTTAATGAAAACGAAATAAAAAAACCAAGAAAAAATATAATTAATATCTACCTATGATCCTGCTTTTGGGTTAAGCAGCTAAATGGCTGAATTACACAAGTCACCATGTTATTGAGTATTGACTAAGTCAATAGTTTCTAACAAGCAACTAGGTGGTAAATGGACCCCCAAAATCATAGTTGGGTGATAAGTCAACAATTATGACTAGTTGATTTGACTATGGGATAAAAACACAATGATAAACTAAAACCAATATTCTAAAACTCAATTGAAAATTTGAAACCACATTTCCCTCTCATTCAAACAACTAAACTTCTGAAGTCATAAGTTAAACTATAAAATAAAAATCATATATTATAAAATTTATAATGAACATATATTCATCATATTAAACAAAATTATGTTTAAAAATGAAAATAATTGTTATTAATAACAGAAATGGATAAGATACAAAAAAAAAGAACTAATGTCTTATCCCTGACCCATTAACATAGTCAAGCAGATATTTTATTTATATATAAAATATAAAAGTTTTAACACAAACGTATTCATGAGTTGATACATGTATCAACATAGTGTCAACTTTCACTTGAGTCAACTCAAATACGAGAGTAGTCCTCCTACGCAAGGCATTCATTTTCATTCATAGGTAGTGCATGACTTGAAACAATACTCAATGTAACACTCAAAGTGTTGTTCAAGTCCCACAATACTCAAGAATGGGAGTGGAGGCCTTACCTTCATTTATAAAAAGTTAGGCAAGTTAAGCCAAGCCAAGTCTAGGAATTAAATGAGGCTCATGCCTTATTTGTGCGTTTGTGTGTGTATCAAATTTTTATTATTTAATTACAATATCATGGCTTTGAAACATTGAACCACCATTTGGATAGAAATACCAATTTACTTTTGGATCAATTTAAGTTTTGTATTTCATTTTATCATTAATAAAAAATATCTTATTTTTATGATTATTTTTGTTTGATATGATGAATATATAATATTAGAAATGTGCCCAAATGTTTTCTACAATCTATATACTTTTCTATACTTTGTTTTCTATCTTTTTTCAATATTTATTATTTAATTTTTGATATCATAACTAGTTGACCCATTTGACCTGGAAGGTTAAATTATTGACCCACCACCTAGATAGAAAAGCTGTTTCATTTTCAAATTGGGTATAAATTTTGTATTTTATTTACATCATTAATAAAAATATCTTTTGTTTATCACACTTATTTTTGTTTAATTGATTAATATATAATATTAGAGATGTGCTTAATTTTTTCTTTGTTTTCTTTATATTTTATATTTTAATAATTTTATTATTTAACTATGATATCATGGGTTGATTCATTTATTCCAAATGGCTGAACCACTAATAACCCAACACCTAGACAATAAAATGGTTTCATTTTTGAATCAGTTTTAAATCTTGTATTCCATTTTGATCATTAACAATACTTATTATTTGTTATACTTTCTTTGCTTAATACGATAATTATCTAATATATTGGAGATGTGGTTGATTTTTTTTAGAAGTTTTCTTTATCTTATATATTTTTTATACTTTTGTTATTTAATTATGGGATGATAGGTTGACCTATTTGATTTAAATGAGAAAGAATGGGAATTAATGCCTTAATATGAGACTTAATGAGAGTGCACATAATGAAGTGGAAAGTAGTTTTCAAATTACATTTTTTGCCCTCACATGTACGGGGACCAAATTTAAAAAGATAATAAAAAAGGCCCAAATTTGTTAGACATCATTCCCACTTTTTAATAGCAGTATGGTTATAGATACAGATACATCTGAAATCATTGTTTTGCACAGTGAAAAGAGAGATATATGAAGAGAGTGCAAACAACCCAAGTACACATTTTCTATTTTTCTGTATATTCGATACTTTTATGTCTAATAATAGTTATCAAAATGAACATGTGAATTCGTATTAGCAATCCTAGTAAGAGCAACCATATATGACGTGTGGTATTTGGATTTAGCTTTTATGACTTATAAGGAACCCACAACAAACATCCATATATATTTAATGTCATTATGACCCGAATTGCATTGTACTTTAAATATATACATATACATATACATATACATATATATATATATATGATGCAGGGTGATTTGGCCCGATCTTGCAGCACGGGTACATGTGAGCGTGACCTTGCACAAACAGTCTCAGCGTGACAGCGCAACGGATGCAACCACAACTCGGAGGGAAGGTCCCACCGAGTTGAGCTCGGCAACTGGGCGGATGAACTACTCGTTGGGGGCCACCTTATCTGCACCTCATCCCCAGGGTTAAGGCGCCCCGAGTTCGGGGTACCCTGACCTCTCTTGAGGCCCGAACTCCTCCTAATGGACCTCGGGCCACTCCCAGACAGGAACGCACCGATCCTTCTCTGGACACCCCGAGTTATAGACACCTCGGGTCAGCCAGCTCGGCATAGCTTGCCACAGGCAGCACGCCGCTTACAGGATAACCCGGCACAGGGTAGCTCGCAGAAGGGTAGTCCGTCACATCGCAGGAAGACCTTTTGCCGACCACCGTACCTGACAAATCTGGGAACAACGGCCATATCCCTTGTCAAACAGCATCGTGTCTGCCACCTTTAGAAGGTGCCTTACACATGACTGCGGCGACGGCCCCGCGTGTGCCACCTTAGCCCTGTCAATAACGGCTGCGGCAGGCTGACAGTGGCGGTTATACCCGCCCTATCAGAGGCCTGTGGGCCTGATACAATGGATTTCTGTTATAAGGAGCTAGTATCAAGGAACGGGGGATCTTCTTGAAATCTCTTGCGCTACCTCACTCTTAGTTTTTATCTTCTCTTTGCTTCTTACTCAAAATACTAACTTAATCTTCGGAGCGTTCCCGCCGGGCGAACCCCCTGGGGATTCTTCTTCTTCCTCATCTCAGGTACTTCTTGGGAAGCCACGCGAGTGCCACTAGGAGTGACCGAATCACGCACCATCATTTGGCGTCGTCTGTGGGAAACGCTTCAAAAGGCCTTTCTCTCTAAACTTTCACAGTTCTTTTCTTTCTTGAAAAAATTCAACACTCATGGCTTCCTCAAGCAACGTTGGACGAAGCATGGAGATGGATAACTCTAGGGAACAACCCCAGGTTCCCACGGTCTGCATAGGACAATTCACCATTCCTCTCCCGGTGGACGGAGTCCCCAGCCTTAACGTGTCGCGAGCGATGGCGCCTGTGGGTGTTCCCCTTCCTTTCTCTGTGGAAACAACCTTTGTTGAACCAACTGTTGTTCCTCTGGCAACCAGCCAGAGCCAGCTCGACGACCTGGTGCCATGCATGCGGGTCATGCAAGCCCAAATGCAGCAACTCCAACAACAACAGCTCTATCAGCAGCAAGTGTTGCACCACGTCTCCCAGTACCACTACCAGCAGCAGTTCCCCCCAACTGCCTCAACCTCAGCTTCAGCAGCCGCAGCTTCCGCCTCGGCACCCGACCTCACAGCGAGCTAGGTCTCGCCGCCAGGACGAACACCCCTCTTGCCAAGGAGAAGCCCCTCAAAACCCTCCTAAAAGCTAGGCCTCCTCCCGCGGCAGACAAGAGAGAYTGGCTACCCCGGTCTCACCGCGGGCGGTCAAGCCGGGAGGACCCTAGCTCGCCAGGTATACATCACCTAGACAGTCAAAGTTTGAAGCCCCGCTCCTTGAGAACCGGTTTGAGATCCTGGCTGCAGACTCCAAGTAGGATCCCTCTGTCCGCAACCATCATTGGCGGCCCGAGCTACTTCCGGCACAAACCATTCTAGACAGCGCAGAGGTGAGCAGCACAAATGCCGAGCTCACCAAGAAGCAGAGACGCCGCCGCCGAGCTCACCGGTCTGTCACCCGCAATTTGCCCGAGCTCGGGGGCAGATAAGAGGTAAGCTCAGCCGAAGCCAAAGCTCCCCTCCTCTCAGTCCCATCCCCCTGTCTCCCAAACTTCTGGCAATCCCAATGCCTAAAGACTTCAAGTTCCCCCCTCTCGACAAGTATGACGGGTCGTTTGACCCAAATGATCACGTAGATGCCTTCCAGTCACAAATGCACCTGGCGAGAGCCAGTGAGTCGTGCATGTGCGTGGCCTTCTCCACTACTTTCAGAGGAGTAGCCCGTACATGGTACCGGAACTTGGCACCTGGATCGATAAGAAGTTGGGCGCAGTTCGCACAGGCCTTCACGTCCCACTTCGTCACCAGCAAACGGTGCCCGCGAATTGAAGAAAGCCTCCTCAGCATAGTGCAGAGAGAGGGAGTCCATCCGGGGCTATATCAAGCGGTTCAACAATGCTTGTATGCAGATATCGCGCCGGGACCCCACCGTACACCTTGCAGCAGCCAAGAAGGGCGTGACACACAAAGAGTTCAAATGGCACATGGTTGTCAACCAACTAGTGACCATAACCGAGTTTCTGAAGCTCGCGGACAGGTTCATAGCCACCGAAGAGGAGATCAACCGAAAGGGCGAGGGCGCGCCCGAAAAAAGAAAGAGGGAAGGAGAGCCTTCCAGTCAAGGGGACAGACGAAAGAAAAAGGATACAGCTCGGGGGGCAAAGTCGGGTCAATTGTTTCGAGCTCCTGTAGCGGACTGAGCTGATTACACCCCACTGAACGCGAAGCGGGCCAAAATCCTGATGGCGATCAAGGACGCCCCGTACGTGAAGTGGCCACGCCGTCTGAGAGGGAATCCCAATGAGAGAAATAAGAATCCGTATTGCAGTTTTCACAAAGATCACGGTCACAGTACCGAGAGTTGTAAAAACCTCCGCAACGAAATAGAAGAGCTCATCCATCACGAATATTTGAGAAACTTTGTACAAAATAATAATAACAAAAGTAATAAAACAGGTTGGCAAGGGGAGCACAGTAAGGATGCTCCCGAGTCCAGCAGCAGGTTGCCGAACAACCGCAGAGGCAGCCTCCGGAGGAGAGGCCAGTTCGGGGAACCATCCACATGAGAGTGGGAGATTCGATCGTTGCGGTTTGCACTTCAGCAGCAACTCGGACATCAGTTTGTGAGGCCACCCGGAAAGAGCAAAATCCCCCAAAGCGGCCGAAGACAGAAGAGCCAATTTTCTTCACAGAAGATGATGCGCGAGGGGTCCACTATCCCCACGATGACGTGCTCGTAATAAAGCTGAGAATCAATGACTTCGAGGTCAGGCGCGTACTCGTTGACTCAGGCAGCTCGGCCAACATCCTCTTCAAAGTTGTGTTTGACCAGCTTCAGTTGTAGAGAAGCGACCTGAAGCCCACAGACACTCCTTTGGTTGGCTTCAGCGGAGAAGAAGTCCGGCCCCTTGGGAAAATAGCAGTACCTGTGGAAGTTGGCACATGGCCTTGTGTGGTCAGATTCAAACACGACTTCCTGGTGGTTGCGACCCCCTCCCCCTACAATGCCATAATAGGTCGATCGATCACCCATGTCCAACGGCGGTGGTCTCCACTTACCATTTGGCTATGAAGTTCCCAACAAACTTCGGTGTGGGGGCAGCACGGGGCGACCAGCTCCAGTCCCGCAAGTGTTATGTTGCCACCCTGAAGGGAAAGACCAAGGTGGCCGACGACCTCGAACTGGAGCGGCCTACGGAACAAGGCGAAGAATGAGCCACGCCCACGGAAGAGACAGTCGCAGTCCCGACCTCAGCGGCAGACCTAGCTCGGATGCTTCAGATCGGCGCTTCCGTCCAGGAGCCTCTACGATCCGAACTATTAGGCCCGTTAGACAGAAGAAACGCAACCTAGCCCCGGAACGGTGGAAAGCGGTCGATGAGGAGGTCGAGAAACTACTCGCAGCTGACTTCATAAGAGAAGTCCACTACCCTAGCTGGGTAGCCAACCCCATCCTGGTGAAGAAGGCCAACGGCAAGTGGCGCATGTGCGTTGACTACACCGACCTAAACCGGGCCTGCCGAAAAAACTGCTTCCTGCTCCCTAGAATTGACCACTTGGTGGACGCGACCTCAGGGCACGAGTCGCTAAGTTTCTTGGATGCCTATTTGGGCTATAATCAAATCAAGATGGACCCGACGGACGAAGAAAAGACTGCTTTCATCACGGAGTTCAGTTTGTACTGTTACAAGGTTATGCCCTTCGGGTTGAAAAACACAGGGGCAACCTTTCAACGGCTTGTAAATAAGTTGTTTGCACCACTAATTGGCAGAAAAGTAGAATGCTATGTAGACGACATGGCCGTCAAAACTCAATTTTCACATGAATTAATACAAGACTTGCATTCTGTTTTTGAAATTCTACATAAGTTTAATATGAGACTGAACCCAAACAAGTGTGTATTCGGTGTGACCTCGGGCAAGTTTCTAGGATACATCGTTAACCGGTGCGGCATCGAGGCCAACCCGGATAAGGTTAAGGCCATCTTAGACATGAGACCACCCCAGAAGTTAAAAGAGGTTCAGATGTTGAATGGTTGCATAGCCGCCCTGAGCCGTTTCATGTCCAAATCGGCGGACCGATGTCTGCCATTCTTTAAGGAAATTAAGAGCAAAGGGTTCGAGTGGACCCAAGACTGCCAGCTCGTGTTTGACGAGCTCAAAAAATACCTTGCTAGTGTACCGATCTTAACTCGACCCAAGGAGGGTGATGTTTTGGAACTGTACCTCTCGGCAAGCGACGAAGTGGTCAGTTCGGTACTAATAAAGGAAGTAGATCGGGTCCAACGACCCATCTACTATGTTAGTAAAATATTATAGGGAGCGGAGACGAGATATCCGGAGATAGAAAAGCTAGCATATGCTCTGGTAATTGCAGCACGAAGGCTCCGCCCATATTTCCAGGCTCACACTGTTATCGTTATCACCGACAAGCCTCTGAGGCAAATCTTACTTAAACCCGAGGTCTCTGGTTGGTTGACGAAGTGGGCCGTTGAGCTTAGCGAGTACGACCTCCAGTACAAGCTGCGAACTGCCATTAAGGCCCAAGCCTTAGCAGATTTTATCATCGAATGCACATTCAGCTCCGAAGTCCCCAAGCCGGTTGAGCACGAGGCTCCCAGCTCGGGTGAGCCCAAAGCTCCCAAGCCGGTCGAGTCCGAGCCCCGTGAGGTAGCAGCCAGTGTGGCATCTCTCCTAGTTCGGCCAAGCGTGAGCTGGGATGAGGAGCCCTGGATCCTTCACGTAGATGGCTCCTCGAACCAACAGGGCAACGAAGCCGGAATAGTTCTGCACGGTCCAAGTGGCACGAAAATGGAATACGCGCTACACTTCGAGTTCGCGGCATCTTACAATGAAGCAAAGTATGAGGCGTTGATAGCTAGACTAGCTCTACCCAAAGAAGTAAAAGCCAAGCACATCGTTATCTACAGCGACTCCCAGCTCGTGGTCAACTAGGTCACTGGCGAGTACGAAGCTCGCGAGCCAACCATGATCGCCTACTTAGCCAAAGTCAGAGAAGCCCTGCTCAACTTCCAGTCACACTTTATCAGGCAAATCCCTAGGTCGGAGAACGCTGAGGCTAACGCCCTGTCCAAGTTAGCTAGCACTAGCGACGTCACCTTGAGAACCGTGTACATAGAGGACCTGCCTCGGCCTCGCATTCTCGGGGGGGCAGAGGAGGTCACTCTCGTCGTTCAAGCAGAGCCGAGCTGGATTGACCCGCTCTCGAGCTTTTTGCTACATGGGACCCTCCCTGCAGATCGTAATGCAGCCAGAAGGGTGTAGCGCTAGGCAGCCAAATACGTAATGATAGATGAATGGCTATACCGGAGATCCTACACGCTCCCCTACCTACGTTGCTTGCGACCTATCGAAGCCGAGCTCGTACTCCGCGACACTCATGAGGGATTGTGCGGTGGACACTTGGGGGGCAGGGCCCTCGCCCAGAAGGCACTTCGACAGGGGTATTATTGGCCAACAATGAAAGCAGATGCCATCGAGCTCGTTAGGAAATGTGATAAATGCTAGAGACATGCCAATATTCACCACCGACCCGCTGTCGACCTCAAGTATCTCACCAGCCCGTGGCCCTTTGCACAGTGGGGCATCGATCTAGTCGGGTCATTCCCACCAGCAACGGGTGGGAGAAAGTTCTTAGTAGTAGCAGTGGACTACTTTACCAAGTGGGTAGAAGTCGAACCCCTTGTGACGATCATAGCCCGAAATGTTCAGAACTTCTTTTGGAAAAACATCGTGTGCCGCTTCGGATTACCTCGGGTATTGATTTCTGACAATGACAAGCAGTTCGAGGACATCAAATTTCAAGAATGGTGCCAAGATATGGGAATCTGACAGAATTTTACTTCAGTTGCACACCCTCAAGCAAACGGCCAGGCAGAAGTCACGAACAGAGCCATCCTCCACGGATTAAAGGCACGGATGGACCGAGCTAAAGGATTATGGGCAGATGAACTACCGAGTGTTCTATGGACCTACCGGACCACGGAGAAGACCGCCACGGGAGAAACACCCTTCAATCTCACCTACGACACCGAAGCAATGATCCCTACAGAGATCGAAGTACCTACGCTGCGACTAGAAGCATACAGTGATCAGATAAACGAAGATGAGCTACGTACCAACCTCGATCTACTCGACAAAGTAAGGGACCTCACGTACATCAGGACCGCAGCCTACCAGCAGAGAGTAGCTCGGTACTATAACGCCAGGGTCAAGAAGCGGAACCTCCGCGTTGGCGACCTGGTTCTTCGTAAAGTTATGGTACCTGGAACCTCCGCTCGGGGAAGGAATGTACGAGCTCGAGACCCTCGAAGGGAAACAAGTACCTCGGGCATGGAATATTGTCAACTTAAGACAATACCGAGCTAATATGACCTCGGCACAACGGGACCCAGTCGCCTCTATGGCATGGGCAGACTTCGAGAGTGGGCCACGAGCCACTCCTCCAGCCTAAGGGTTGAAACGCCGAGCCAATAAAGAAACCTCAGCAACGTACAAGACTTAGTCACTCCTTCAGCATGAACTAGGTACTTGCAGCGCCCAAGGTGCAGACAGGTCGGGCGTATACCCTACTATGTCACTCACCTCGGTGTACACAAGGCTACCCCTACTAAAGTAATGGAATATAGTTCAAGGACACAGCGATTGAGAAACTCCCACTTTGCGCAATTAGCCTAATAGCCTAACGGTTCGGAACAAAGTGATCACTTCGACAAATAAATGAAAGACTCGCTCAGATACTCAACAAAGTAAGGTTTTTATTACGTAAATGTCGTTACAAAAGCCTATTACAAGAAAAACAGAGAGAAGACTAAGCTTGTAAGTACAAAGCCCCGAGCTATTTCGAGGGCTCGCTGTCTTTGCCAGAAACCTCATTGGGGGCGGTAACTGGGCCAGCATCTTCTGCTTCATCTTCAGCACCCTCATCCTCAGAATATGGATCATCCTTTGACTGACGCACGATGTCGTCAGTGATCCGCGAAGTGGTGATGGCGCTCGTGTCTAGGTCAGGGTAGAGGTGCCTGATTAGCCACCGACTGAGCTTGAAGCCCTTACGGTAGGCCTCGGTCATCACATCATCAAAACTTGAAGAGCTAATATAGTCGATGACGGCCTGAGCTTTAGCCTCCTTGAGAGCATCCTCGAAGATCGCGGTCTTCTCTTTAATATCTTCTTGGAGGCACTCCACCTCGCTTTCCAGCTTCACCTTTGCCTCCTTGAGGCCCTACATCTCGAGCTTCAGGGCATCCCGCTCAGCCTTGAGGTTGTCCACCTCGAGCCCCAAGGCCTCTTGGTCGACCTTAAGCCCATTCACCTCGGCCCTCAACTTGTCCTTGTCTCAGGCCAGCTCGCCCTTCTCCGCCATTAGCACCTCGATGAAGTTCTTCTGAGCCAAGGCGTCACTCTCCAGGCGGTGGACCTGACCGTGAACTGCCCTCAGTTCGGTATGGGCGGCGCGGGATGACTTCTCAGCCTCTAGAGCCCGCCTCAGATGCCGATCTGATTGAAGGGTCAAGGCACGAACGGCAAAGTTCACCTGCCAAAGGGAAACCAGTCAAAAGGGGAACCAGTTTTTTTTTTTTTTTTAAAAAAAAAAGAAAGAAAAGAAAAGAACTCACCACCATAGTATGGGTGGCAGCTTGGGCACCGAGCTAACCAGGAGTGAGATCATTAGCCCACTCGGTGACCTCCCCCGGGTATGCAGCCAGCTTGCTCTTATCCAGGCTGTACAGGGGATTCAAGACGGTTTGGCTCCCCTAACCCTCTGAGCTGGACGTCGTCATCTCTACATCGCGAGTGGACTCCTTAGAAGCCTCGGCGGCAGCTTCAGTAGAATGAGCCCCGGTAACAGCCTCTGTAGCACAAGCCTCGACAGTGCTATCAACAGCAGGTTCGGTGAGCTTAGCAAAGGGCTCCGCTACCACCTTGGGCCCCTGAGGCACCNGATGAGCCCCGGTAGCAGCCTCTGTAGCACAAGCCTCGACAGTGCTATCAACAGCAGGTTCGGTGAGCTTAGCAAAGGGCTCCGCTACCACCTTGGGCCCCTGAGGCACCGCGTCTCCCTCCAGGTCGATGACAGGTGGAGTGCTTGGGAGCTGAAGCCCGCGAAGGTTGAATCTCGATTGAAGCTTGCGGAGACTCAACGCGTGCTTTCTTGGCCACGTGCTTCTTCCTCTTCATCTGGCGGAAGAGTCTCTGGTTGTCAATCTTCTCTGCCTCCATGGGACCTACAGTGAAGTTCAATATTAGCAATCCCGAAGTGAACATGCAAACAAAGGGCCGAAGTAAGGCAAAACCTACCCGAGCTCAAGCCGGCCTGGATGAGCTTCTCCTCGGATGTGAACTCCTTATAATTTAACCCGAGCTGGGCCAGCGACCGGAGCTCCTTCTTGGTCTTCCCATCTAGCATGATGTCGGGGTCTTGAATGACCACCCTCTAGTCAGTAGGGAAGGGCCACCCCGTGCTACTCTGAACTACGAAGTAGTCTCGCTTCCAGGCCGGGACTTTGCTTGGGAGTCTGTGCATAAGCTTGAAACCCGGGCGGGGAGACAGGTAATAAGACCGTCTGTGCCCGGGGAGAGTGCCCGAAGCACTCTTCTTTATGGCCAAAATGGTGCTGAGAACATCCAGGTCAATAGGGAGAGAACGGTCAAAACAAAGAGAAATGGTCCCAACTATATTTCGTATGGAATTCGGGTGAAGTTGGTCCAAAGTAATGCTGAAGTGCACCAGCACCTCGGAAATCAAGTGGTGAAGAGGGAGTTGGAGTCCGGTAGGGAGACTGTAAGAATACTCCCCAAGAAGGTGGAACCTCTATATGAGGTTCTAGAGTTTTTCTAGAGTCATGGTAGAAGGGCCGAACTGATCTGGCACCCGACCTCGGTGGGAGGTGGATGCCAGATGACCCGAAGCCACCTGCACGTCGGATGGCTGGGCGGCGGAAGAACCACCCAGAGCCGAGGTACCCACCTCGGGCTCATCGACAAGGCTATCTACGCTAGATGACATAACAAACTGGAAGGGAAAAGAAAGCTCGGGAGGACTCACCAAAGGAACGTGACCGGACTGGGAGAATGGGACGAACTGGAAGACCCGAGCTAAGAGACCTCTAGCGCGAGCTCAAGCACCAGAAAGCTTTGTGGCGAAGAAATGGCCAAGGGTCCCCCCTATTTATAGCCACAACAGCGGGCTCCTCGAGGCGAAAACAGTTTAGCGCGTTTTTGACGTCCGCAAAGTCCAAATTGTGTGAGGTCCGCGCGTAAATTGGACGCGACTCGGCTCTCTCTCTTAATTGAACCGGGCACCAGACCGGTCCAACTGGAAGGAGCGCGCAGCGGAATGGCATAAGTACCGACGCCAAATCCACTCGGAGTGTCATGACCTCCCCATGTTGGGTCATCGCCGCCAGTGCAGGGAGTGGGGGGCAACACGGGTACACGTGGGCGTGACCTTGCTCAAACAGTGACTCAGCGTGACAACGCAACGGATGCAACCACAACTCAGAGGGAAGGTCCCACCGAGTTGAGCTCGGCAACTGGGTGGATGAACTACTCGCTGAGGGCCACCTTACCTGCACCTCATCCCCGAGGTTAAGGCACTCTGAGGCGCCCCGAGTTCAGGGTACCCTAACCTCTCTTGAGGCCCGAACTCCTCCCAATGGACCTTGGGCCACTCCCAGACCAGAACGCACCGATCCTTCTCTGGACACCCCGAGTTATAGACACCTCGGGTCAACCAGCTCGGCATAGCTTGCCACAGGCAGCATGCTGCTTACGGGATAACCCGACACAGGGTGGCTCGTGGAAGGGTAGTCCGTCACATCGTAGGAAGACCTTTTGCCGACCACCGTACCCGACAAATCTGGGAACAACGACCATATCCCTCGTCAGACAGCGTCGTGTCTGCCACCTTCAGAGGGTGCCTTACACCTGATAGGCACGTACACTGCGGCGACGGTCCCGTGCGTGCCACCTCAGCGCTGTCAGTAACGATTGCGACAGGCTGACAGTGGCGGTTATACCTGCCCTATCAGAGGCCTGTGGGCTTGATACAACGGATTTCTGTTATAAGGAGCTAGTATCAAGGAACGGGGGATCTTCTTGAAATCTCTTGCGCTACCTCACTCTTAGTTTTTATCTTCTCTTTGCTTCTTACTCAGAATACTGACTTAATCTTCAGAGCGTTCCCGCCGGGCGAACCCCCCGGGGATTCTTCTTCTTCCTCATCTCAGGTACTTCTTGGGAAGCCATGCAAGTGCCACTAGGAGTGACCGGATCGCGCACCATCAATATATATATATATATATATACTACTTTAAAAAGCACGAATAGCTTCCGCAATATTTCTGGAACTTTTTAGGACAAAATTTATTCTTCCATATTTAAAATTATTGATAAAAAGTGAGGGCAAAAGGGTAATCAATTATTAACATTAAATGAGGTGAAAAGAGACAATTATAAGATATTCAATGCATGCAATTTATTCTCATTAAATCCAACACTTAAGGTATTAATTTTGCATTCACCTTCATTGAATCATATATTTAAGGGCATTTTTATTTCTTTTAATGATGAGAATTATAAGATATTCAATGCATGACATTTCTTCTCATTAAATCCAACACAAGGTATTAATTTGCATTCACCTTCATTGAACCATATATTTAAGGCATTTTTATTTATTATCATCATTAAATTATATTAATTAAATCCATACATAACAAAGTAATAATTCCAATAACATAAAAACATACTTTTAAAATCTACCTGAAAAAAATAGTGTTTTCATCTAGGCAATGGTAAGAAATTAAACCATTTCAGGTCAAATGGGTCAATCTATGTTGTCACAATTAAATAATAAAATGCAAAAAATATAGAAATAAAAAAATGGAAACATTTTTAACATCATATATTCTACATATTAAACAATAATAAGTATGACAAATAAGAAATGCTTTTATTAATGATGGAAATGGAATGTAAAATTTAAAACAAATTATAAATAAAATTATTTCCTATTTTCTGTCATTAAAATGATGGTTTGAAAACCATGATTTGGTTTTCTATGAGAATCAGGAGCAAATTTTGTCATCTAACAAAAATACACGGTTAATGCAATGAAGTATCAAATATCAATTACTTGATGACCTTAATATCCTACCAACGAATTCTTCCCACATCCCTACTCACACGACACTACAGCTTTGCATTAAGAATATTTATCTTGTTATTCATGAGGATTGTCCTTTTTGGCTAGGGATGTGGATAGGAATCAATTTGATATCATTATATTTATTTTACATGATAATAAAAGAAGGGAAAAAAGAAAATAAATTCATGGCTAATTCACAACTCACAAGCTAGTCCAACACTAGGACTGTCCGGACTGATGAAGGGTCCCAACTAATTTAGACAACACATGAAAAGGAAATCAATTACTCCTTGAAGAAAAGAGCCAGCAAGATGTATCCAAGCATGAAAAGGCAGAACATGACAAAATTAAACACATGCCCTATACAAAATCCTCATATTAATTAGAATCAATGTGGGTATTGAAAATACAATTGCCATGTCATAAATTAAAAAACTGAGGTGTCAGTTTGCTTGATGGTAAAGTTTCTAGCTGGTTGTAGCGGAGACATGGGGTCGAGTCCAGTCCCACCCTCATCAGGGCTAGGGAGGTTTAGGGTAGGGGTACAGATGGAGATGTCGCAACACTCGTTTAAGTGGCAAAATTGTCATTAACATAAAGATAGCACCCTATAAAGCATAGTCTAGATGATTTCTAAAATCAAACTTCAATTTGATGTGTATGGATGTAAATAAAGACACTACAAGAGTAAAAGGCATCAATGCAATGGTTGGGGCTAATTATAAATTTGGTTAGGTTCGGGTTGATAAATTTGGGTTTAGGCATTATTTCGGGTCCATTATAGGGTCGGTCTTGGGTTGGCCCTTAACCTCTACTTTATTAGATAGAATATTCAAAAGGATTGAGAATGGGCTAGGGGTGATGCTGCAAATATTGACAATTAGAGAGAGTAATAATGGATTTATTGATTTAAAAAAAGTAATAATGAATTTTATTAGAAACCATTAAGATGTAAGAGAGTTTTTATTTTGTCTTTTTATATTTTTAATAATTTAATTGAAAAACAAATAATCACATATATGAGAAATGAGACCTTAAGATTTATGAGCATTGAGATGAGAGGACTCTTGATCTCCCTTTTCTTCTATATAAATACAGATATAGATAGGAGATGATGGAACTTGAGGGCCATTATTTGGTGTAATGGTAAAATAATAGATTGGCAATCATGAGAAAACAGGTTTGAGTATAAGGACAGCTACTTTGTGCCCCCTCCCCCTAAAAAAGAAAATACCCACTCTACCCCTCCCAAGGTCCCACTAATAGGGACTAACATTGGGTAATGACCTTTCTAGGGGATGATGGAGTTTGCCCAAAAAGTGGCTACTGGCCATCTCCAAATTAATTAAGAGAATGACTGTTAAACTTATTATTTCCTTTGGACTTTGCCCATGACCTTATAATTTGGTGGTTAGTTGATATTCCTTATAAACTTGCAATGTAAAAAAAAAAAAAGGCAAACTCTCCATGTTATGAATGCCGGTAGACCCATATGCATTCAAGCTACCCTTCTTGAGAGAGAGAGAAAGAGAGGCTGTAGATTATGATAATAAAATTAGAACATAAGGGGTATTTTTGATATTTCTTAAAAATATTTATACCCCATTTATAAAAGGGAAATGTGTGCATATATATATATATAATTTTCCGATGGATTAAATTTTAAGGATTTTTAGACTGCAGACCTGAGAATTCTGATTTGAACTGCATGCAGATCTACAAATGGGTCTAATGATCTCTCATTAGTATCTCAATTTATTGATCTCTGAATATGAAATGGGTCTATACATAATCAGTTCAATTCCTGGCATTACAATGGGTTGGAATTGGTTCATATCATGGATACATTTTCCTTTACTTCTTTTTTCCGACCGCTGGCTAGGGTGGAGTGAACCCATTGACATCCTATACAAAGTCAGAGCTTTTTGCACTTAGCCTTTTATAAGACAGTTAGGCTTGAGTCTGAACCACATAATCGATACAAGCTTATTATATAACAGCTCCACATCCAATTAAAGATATAAGATGCCATGTGATGGCCTACACTTTTGCAGTGCAGACCCAACAATACATTTCCATTTTTCACCGTTTCCTTTATGTGTGGAGGAATCATAGATATATGTATTTAAATCAGCACGTGCAAGTTGCGGAATCAAATGAAAGGTCAGGATTTCACATGGAGGATATAATAAACCTTGATCAACGATTGTAGCCTACTGAATATGAATCATGGGTGCCGTTTGGGCTACTTGGTCACACTTTTTTATTTCTTCTTTGGGACAAACGTATCCCCTACGAAAAGCAATTCCATTTTACCAGGTGACTTTTGTGAGCTGGTGGTGCATCGATAATCACATGCGCCCCTGGATTACTCCAATAACGCATATGCAGCTAAGCTTATATTGCCTTGATGGTGTCCTTGACTTAGAACAAACCCACTAAAGGCAAAAAGAATCGGTTTTGAGTGTAGTTGAACTTGTAATAACAATCATGAAACACACTTAACTTAGGTGTGTTTAGTTTGAAAGAGAAGGTAGGAAAAAGAAGGGAAAGGTAGGAAAATTTATACAAAGTTTGTATATGTTTTTTTTCTTTCTTTCTTTCTCTTCCTTCCTTTTCTTTCAAACCAAACACAGGAGTAGAACTTTTTTTTTTCGCAAAAAATGCATCATTAGAATAAACCATGGACCGGAAAAATCGAGAATCGATCAGGTGACCGGTTTCGTTTTACCCCAGAACTGTAATTTCCCCCAAAACCATTGATTTAGTCAGCAAACCGCTGACTTGGGTGGTTGGACCGTTCAATGGTTTGGCCGGTTTTTTGTCAGAACGGGCCATCCATTCAGTTCGAACGATCGGATTGTTCGACCTGGGAACCGGACCCCTAACCGGTTCGTTGTTCAGGTCGGTTTTAAAAACCTTGGAATAAACATTAAAGATATCTAATTACACCCCTCCTACAAATAATTAACAGAATAAGGGAGGGGAGGCATAAGAAAAAAAAGAGGTGAAAGGTTGTCTAAGAAGTAGAGGGTTATTGTAAATATAATACAATTTTTAGGCAAGCTTAATATGGGGCCTCGTGCGATGCACGGGATGGGGCACTCATCCCTATCTTTCGCACCCATAGTCAAGACACTCTATCCCATCCTTTTCCCGTCCTTGGTGATGGGGCGGGTTTGAGGTGAGGCACCCCATTCCCTGTCAAGGATGGGGAATCCCCAAATTTTCTCCACCATCGGGTTTGGGGAATTACATGCAAACCCCATCCCTTCCCCATCCCTGATTTGGAGCAAAAATATTTTTCTCATCCCCACCCTGTCTCTTCCCCTTCCCTATATAAAATTCGAGAAAACTTGCCCCGCGGGGTGGGGCAAGGTAGGGCTCTAGTTTTATAGGGAATATTACCATCCCTACGATTTTAATAATTTTCTATAACTAATTAACTAATAGTAAATTAAACAACAATAAATTACAATATTTTATGATAATTTCCAAAAAATTATTGAAATTTTTGTTGATTAGCAAAAATGTATAATAAATGAGTTATTTACAATGACAATAAAGTAATGTGAATTAATATAAATTATTTACTTTTTAAGCCTAAATTATTTACTATTAATCAGAGTGATGTAATTATAGTAAATTGCATTAATTTTCATTAAAAATAAATCATTTGTCATTAATTAATGTAAAACCAAGTATGATTGAAGTCAACCAAGTGGTCTAGACTAGTGTAGATAGATTTAATAATTTCCCCAAATTAATTCATAATTATTTATTAAAATAATAATAATGAATTGCTATTTAAATAAACATAAAGAAATTTCTAATAGATTATTTTCCTAAAATTTTTAATAATTATTTAGTTGAATAATAATAATGGATTATTACTTAAATAGTTTTGGAATTTTTTTTGTAGATTAAATTCCTAATTTTTTTAGTTATTATTTATTTAAAAAATTATGGATTATTAGTTAAAGAGTTTCCCTAAACTATTTGATAATTGTTAACTATAATTATTGGTTTTATAGAAATTAGTAAATTACACCAATTAGTAATATCTTTTGTGAATAAATAATTGTTGTAACAATTTAATGAAAATTTATTAAATTACAACGATTAATGTAAATTATGCTAAACATTAAAAAATTGAACATTTATTAACTAACCAATGGTTAGTTTTCACTAGTGGTTGGTTAATTTTCACTAATAGTTGGTCAATTTCGAGTGACCAATTCCCTAACCTGACCAGATCAGTTTGGCTAGCCAAGCAATCTCCAGCCAAACCAAATTGCCTAATTAATGCTCCTAATTTCAACTAAATTAATAGTTTAATCTCTAACAAATAACAATTATTGACTTTTAAAATAGGGCAAACTACTCACAAGGTTTAGGAAATTGACTAACTCTACCCCTACTTTTTCAGTATTGTCTTAAATTACCCCTACTATTTCTAACAATTGACTAAATACTCCCCTCTCGTTAATTTTCCATCACACGTGATCACATATGACATCACGTGACTGTTTTTTTTTTCAAAAATTCCAAAAGTACCTTTTGAAAATTCTCTCTCTCTCTCTCTCTCCTCACCTCCTTCACACACGGTGGACTCTCAATGAAGCTATTGACACCGCTACAACCTTATGTGGTGGTTTTTCTCTTTCATCTCTAGCTCTGGTTCTCCCCCAGTCTCCCTCTTACGACCTTGATATAAGAAGCAATCTTGGACTCACCTCTCCTCCTGATGGCCACTTGGGCTGCTAGGTATTCCTCTTTAAGAGCCAAGAGTTTAGCTCGAAAGATGTGAACAAAGCAGAGGAATCTTTGAGAAGCTTCTCAATCTAGTGGGACGACGAAGCAAGTCTTGAGTATGGGGAAGTTGGAGGAGATCGTCAAGGGAGTCGTGAATGCACCTAAGGTGGCTCAAACCACCGCAAAGCTAGGCGAAATTCTAGGAAAGGGCTTTAGGTTCCCAAGTCTTGAGCTCAGTGATCTCATCCTTGATCTAGGAGATCTAGGGGTGTGCTCTGCAGTTGCCATTGTATTACCTATTGTAGAACTCAAAGAAGAAGGCGTTGACTCTGCCTCAATAGTTGCCACCATTGTTGTCACCGTTGTAAGGCTTGAACCCTTGCTACATGAGTGCAAGGCTATAAGATATGTGCTTCTATCATTAAAGTTCGATAGAATTTTTTATCAAAGTTAGGCAGAAACCAAATATGAAGCCACAGTTTAAAATAAGGATTTGTAGGTCTTTGTGTGGAGAAGCCTTGTAGTGGAAGGTTTAAAAAGTAACTAGTTGTAGCAATCCTCGTGCTTCAAATATGCAACAAGTTTCAGGGTAAAATGTTTTCTTTCTTTTAAATTAGTTTTTTGCATGAAGTGTAAAATGTTAACAATTGTTAGTTGATTAGTTATTATTTTATTTAATGCTTAAATTCTAAAACTTATTATTTACAAAAGTTTAGTTTATGGATATGTGTAATTTCTATCATTTTAATTTGGTATATTATATGTTTTCATTGATTTACACTTTTTTTCTTAAACTTTGAGGCTTATGCTTGATCTTTTTGGGCCATTACGCCTCAACTACGCCTTTAGCCTTTTAAAACTTTAAATATACATTGGTTCAAATTCGATCCGATTCATTTGCATCCCTAGCCATAGATTATTTTTTGTTGTCTCATGATTTTTAGGTTCATCAAAAGCCATAAAACCCCCCCTTAACTTTTCACTCAATTTCAACACTGACCAATTGGGTGATGGCTCGGTTGGCATGTAAATTGGGTAGCCCCAGATGAGATGCATTTTTGAGCCTCATTGTCAGTTCTCACCATCTTTGAGAAGAGTTATTAAAATGTTGCTAGAAAAAAAAAAGTGTTGTGCTATGCCAAGAAAAATGAAATATGACACCTATAAGGGCACGAAGGAGAGTGGTTCAATACCAAAAAAAAAAAGACATCAGAAAGCACACATAAACAATGGAAATGGAAGATGTTGCAACTTCCCTTTTGCTTGGGCCAAGGCTTTAAAAACCAACCTGGAAACAAAACTGCTTTGGCCTTTGGTTTCTAGGTCAACAGTTCAACCATGTAGTTTGAGAGGGTCAAACCAATAAGATTCAAAATAATACGAAGATTTTTATTTTGGCCATTAGATTAGGATATAGGTTAAAATATACCATATATATACAATATTATTAGAGGAGGAGCCTAAGACTTAGAGAAGGGCGACTGGCTAAAACTAATAAAGTCTCTCTTAGATCTCTCTGAAGCACAGTATCTCGGATTTCAAATCTAAGATGATTACTGTCTCATCTTTCATCTCTTGCATCGATTGATTTTTTTTTATCTTTTCATTTATAGAATTTGCAATTTCTTAGTTGTTTACAACCTAGAAAACTCAAAATCAAAATGAAAAAACCAAAAACCCTAACTAATTTTGGCCATTAGGAATAATCGAACAAGATTGTGAAAGATTTTTTTTTGCATTTTTTTAGTTTTTATTTTAAAATAAATAAAAATAGAATTAGTTTGGAAGCAACTCAAAAATTGACAATCAGGTCAAACGATCTAGCGGTTAAATTGTTCGAGTCAACGGTTCTATAACAATTTCAATGGTTTTTTTGCAATATAACGGTTCAAGACCAAATGAGCCAATGACCTAATTGATTTTCGAGCCAAACCGTTCAACCATCTATTCCGATTTTCAAAACATGGCGAGGGCCACTTTCATTTCATATATTTATGGCCACCACAAGCTTGCTTTGCAAAGTCAAACCGGAGTTAGGGGTGCTCACCAAATGTTGAAAAACCAAAAAACCGAAGCAACAATTTGGTTTTTTGCAATATAACGGTTCAAAGACCAAATGAACAAATGACCTAATTGGTTTTCGGGCCAAACCGTTCAACCATCCATTCCGATTTTCAAAACATGGCTAGGGTCACTTTCATTTCATATATTTATGGCCACCAGATGCTTGCTTTGCAAAGTCAAACCGGAGCTAGGGGTGCTCATCAAAAGTTGAAAAACCAAAGTACCGATCGGTTCGATTTTGGTTAACCTTAAAATCGACGGTTAACTGAACCGTCCGGTATATATTATATAATATAATATAATATTGTAAGTCTAACTTTTTACAATTTCAATATTTTAAAGTTTAAAATATTATTTCTGTTCCAAAATCGAGAATCATGTCAACCAATTGCCCGCTCATCACGTCTTTTGGCTTGTCAATTCAATATTCTAAGTCTTACTTTTTACAGTTGCAATATTTTAAAGTTTCTCTTTCCAAAATCACGAATCAAGTCGATCATCTACACTTAGCATGCCTTTTGGCTTTCCCAAATCCCAACTCAATTTTGAAAAATGAAGCCATACTTACGCAAGTTCCTTTCCTCCCTCCCAATTCCCAATCTCAATCTCCCACCACTCTACTCTCTACGTAAGTTCCTTTCCTCAGTAGTGTAGCCTCTACCCTTCAACACTCTGTCATCCAATGTCTGGTGTGACACTGGTGGCGTCCTCCCCTTTCCTAGTTTTCTCCCTGTTAGCCTCAGCCTTCCACTGTCCTATTTCTGCTAGTTTGCCGTCTGAAGGCATGCTAAGTTTTTGTTTTGCAAACTCCCTGTTACCCTCACCAGATCTGCAAACTCAACAGGCCCTCAGCCCTCCAGCGCTCTGCTAGCCCTTTAATGCTCCACTAATCTACAAAGTGCAGACTTCAGGTATGGGCATTAAACACGATATGCAATTAAGTTTCTGTTTTTTTCCTTTACACAACATAATGGTAAAACTTCATGTCAGAGGTATGAAGTAATGGTTGCAGTGGATAAAGGAAGTTTTTTTTTTTTTACTTTTTTTCCTTAATTTTGAGTGTAAAATTATAATATAAAAACTGAAAAACCTCACTGCAGTTAACCGACAAAATTGCTTACATTGGTTCGGTTTCGGTTTGGCTTTTAAAAAAACCAAACTGATTGGTTCAGTTAAAAAACCCACAGTTCAATTAAAAAAACCATGAACTCCCCTAACCGGAGTACATTATTTTAGCCTATGGTTTAGAAAGGATCTCTTTACAAATAATATGTACACTTAGCCTATGCTTGGTCGATATAAAATAAGAAAGAAATAAAAAGATGAAGGAAAGTTATTAATAAATCAAGTAGTGTTTTCAACCCATCGTTGATCTGGCTGGTTAAACTGTTTGAACCATTACATTGTCTGAATTTTGGGTCCCATTCTATTGAAACCTGCACTTCGGACAAAAAATTGTTGACTTGGTAAAAAACTGTATGACCCGGGTGGTTCAACTGTTAGCCCGTTTGACCCAGTCATTAAATCACGAGTTACACACTTAATGTATGTACGAACTATCTAAGGCCATAACTTTGCCAATGTCTAATTAAGATGATCATTTTTTATTTTGGATAACTTTTCAAGATCTATGTGTCACAACACCTTGCCCTGTTGTTCACACAAAATCCCTTTTTTGACCACAAATTATAATTTTTAATATTTTTATAAATAAACAATTAAAATCTGGAGCTTCAAATCAATGTTTTTAAAACCAACCCATAGGTCAACCCGGTTTCCCACCGGGTCACGGGACACTAGTTTGATCAGGTGGGTCAAACGGTTCAATATGGTGATGTCATAGTTAAAATATTAAAAATTATATATATGCATATATATGTACATATACATGAATAAAACCTGTATAAATATCTAAAAAATAATATAAATTTATAAATAGCTAAATAAATGTCTGCAATATCTTAAAACTTATAAAAATGCCTAATATTAAAAAATATATATATCAAAAAATGCATATATATGTACATATGGTGATGTCATAGTTAAAATATTAAAAATTATATATATGCATATATATGTACATATACATGAATAAAACCTGTATAAATATCTAAAAAATAATATAAATTTATAAATAGCTAAATAAATGTCTGCAATATCTTAAAACTTATAAAAATGCCTAATATTAAAAAATATATATATCAAAAAATGCATAAAAATGCAAAAAATTGAAAACCGTCTAACATTAACTATTTGAATATCAATAATCTTTTTAAGTCATTAAATCATCAATCATCACCTAAAAAAGTGGAGAGAAGAAGAAAAATCAAAGATGAAAATTAAGTTTTCAAACAAACTAACTTAATCTTTCTATATTATGCAATCATAAATCATTAACCATCATCAAATATTCACTACTTGACATATCAAATTACCAATTATCTTCCTAATTTATGCATTAATCAATCATCAACTAAAATAAAAGTGGGGGTGAAATTCATACCTTTAAAGATGAAGTTCAAATGTTGAACTTTGAGCATGCAAGCATCAAGCTCTCATGGCTGCCATAACCTCATAAACCTGTAATTTCTTATCCTAAAAAGAAAAAAAATCATATTCTATAAAAATTAAAAAAAAAAAAATCAAACAAGCTCCATGGCTGTCATAAGCCCATAGACAATCAAAGTTCTTAGATCAATAAAAGGTAAAACCTAAAAGTGAAAAATTGTTCTTAACTACATAATCTATAATCCAAAGTCCAAACTCCCAAGAAAACACAAAGAGTAAAAAGTTAATAACAGCACAATCTCATAATGAACATGATTGCTATCATAATTGGGTTTCATCTTCATCACTCGGCTGTGTTTTATCATCTTCAACTTCATTTGGGTCATTTTCATTAACTTGCGTATCTCCCAATGGCTCAAGAAGAAAATCTTAATCATCATCATCATCTATACAATGAAGAAAAAAAAGCTTAGAGTGCAATACCAACCACAATTTTTCAAACCCAAAAACTCAATCTCAAGTTACCCAATTACTCATTTACCTTCTTCCCTAGAACCTTTTTTCTTTGATATCTCTAACACCTCCGTGATTGGAGTTGTTGCACCATTCCCCTTGAACCTATTTTCTAATTCATCTTTATCAAGCAATGGAGGCTCTTCAACATCATCCACTACCTAATTCTCCTGTGATGTCAACATGTTCCACCTTAATGGGATCATAGCCTTTCATCTTCTTCCTACAAGTTACAATCAAATAATCATAGGCCAATAAGCTCTAGTCTAATTGTGAACAAATCAATAATTAATAACTATTAAAATAGAATGAATAAGAAGATGAAAGACTAAATTAATACCTATTCTTCAAGCGGAGGTTATAGTGGATATACACAAGGTCATTGAGCCTTTGGTGCTCTAACATGTTTCTTCTCTTTGTGTGTACATGTTCAAAAACGCTCCAATTACGCACACATCTAGAAGAGCTACAAGTTTGGCTAAGAACCTTCATAGGAACTTCTCTAAGAGTTGGAGTGTGACAACCAAACCTCATTCACCATTCACTTTCAAACAATAAAACAAAATTTAATCAATTTAAGCACTTGAACTAATAATATAAAATAAAGATTGAAATATAAAATAACAAATAGGTCAAAGGTATTAAACATTACTTGGATCCATTCTCTTGATAGCATTCAATGCATATGGCCTTCCAAAATCACCCAAACCACACTCTAACATTGAAAGCTCTTTGTTGACATTTCTCTCTGTTCCTTCTTCTCTACATAACTTTTCAAGCACATCAACAACACCTAACATGATGATTGGGGATTTTGCCGTTGACTTTGGGTCATAGTGAAATAATGGGTTAAAATAATAACTTGTTGCATGAAGCTTGTGACCTATTTGTTTTTTCCATCTTTTATCAATAACTTGCATGATCGGGCTATATTCGATTTTCTTGTTGTTAAATGATTGTTTAACCGCTTCTTTCACCTTCAACATTGAATATATATATATATATATATATATATATTGGAAGCTCAACTTCAGAATCTGCAAGTGGTAATGCTTTGACAATCGGTAAAGTAAATCCTACAATATCTCGCATGATTTCCAAAACTCATTGTTCAATATTATGCTTATGACTTCTTTTTCCTTGGCATCTCTTGCATACCTAGATTCCTAGAAAGTTGGATCAATAGCTAAACTTTGCAAATCAACCATATGCATCAAAATACTATCCAAAGCAATGAAATTTGTAACAAAATGGGTGGCTCTGGGATGCACAATCTCAGTCCAAGTAGGTCACTTCCTTAACATAGACAAGACAAGTATGTGGTTGTATACAAATTTTGTTATTTTAAATGCACGTCGCACCACATCAGCAATATAATCCGTTTCTCCAAATTCTTTTAGCATCAAGTTCAAGCAATTTGCAGTCTTAATTGTGTCAATGGTGATGTGAACAACATTAGAAGCTCCAACCCAATTTATAACCTCTTTCAACAAGAGAAATAAATTTTCTGCAATCTTAATTGTGTCAGAAGTATCAATTGATTTGATAAATGCAGTTACTCTTGGACAATATACTAAAAAATTAATCTGTCGTGTTCCTTATATCTGTCCAACCATCAACAATTACAGAACAACCAAATCCCTCCCATTGACTACAAAGACTTTCAACAAATAGCTCAACTTCTTTAACCAAAGGACCCAATAAGCGTGTTCTACAATTATGATAAGAATGAGCTTTATACCCCGGACCTATATCGACAATTGCATCTACCATATGTTCAAAATATTGTGAATTTATGGCATTCAAAAGTATACATGCATCACACATCCACCTCATAACACAACAATCAGCATTCAACCTTGCCCCATTGGAAGCAAGTGCACTTTTGATTCCTAGTTGTGCTCCAGGTGTAATTTGTGGAGCAAAATGACTTGTTATCAACCCAAGTACTGCTTTTCCCTTTCTGTGGTGGCAAGTTTCGTTTTTTTTTTTTTTTACTTTATTGGCAATACCCCCTTGATTTGAAGCAAATGGAGGCATTTCTTGGGCTTGAACATCATCATCATCACCATCACCATACAATAATTCATCATCATCATCATCATCATCATCATCAATTCCAAGATGAGAAAAAGAGCTACTTCCCTCACTAGAGCATTGAAATTTATTATCACCTTTTCTTTTCTGATTATTTTCATCCAATAATTGTTCCATTTTGAACTTGACATCATATGGAATTTCATGACTTTTGGCAATAAAGGCATGCCAATTTTTTTGACCCATTAGTAGGGTCTACTTGAAGGGAAACATGCTCCCATGCAGGATCAGATTTTCCCCTACCATTTGCAGTTGAAGAAGTAGAAGTTGCTGCTAATTGTGAATGTGAAGTTGTAGGTGTACGTTGACATTCTAACTTCTTTCTCTTCTACACCAACATAAAGAGAAAACAATTATTTTAGACCAAATCACCAACATTCCCAAGTCCCAACTGTTCAAACTTCAAACTTCCAATCTCCAATATAAATTATCAAATCAAATATCAGAGATATCAATCACAATTTATCACTTCATTCAAAAACAAAATAAATGGATAAATTAGAGAAGAAGGAATATAAAGATAAAACAATCAAAATATTTTAGAATTTGTGATTTATTATGAAGCAAATAATTCATACTTCATAGTATATACACAAGTGTGAATCGAATAACTTATAATCTATTCTCACTATTTATAAAAGAAATAAATCAATATTCATTCATAAATAATATTCATAAATTCATTCATTCAAATATATCAATAATATTAATTCATAAATCACAACAAAATTCTTTCATAAATCATATTCATTCATTCATTCATTCAAAAATATCAACAATGTTCATTCATACATCAAAGCAAAATAAATCACTAATTATAACAGAAATATATCAATAATATCAATATACATTCATTGAAATAGAAATTATCATTTATCTTTAGTCATAAAATTCATAAATCAAAGTCCTAATTAATCATAAAAAATATAAACCATAATAAAAATGAAAATTATCATTTACCTATTTTCCTCTTCAAAATTGTTGTAAAATTCCACTTCAAGCTCCAAAGTCCAAAATCGAATTCGGGTTCCAACTTTCAACCTTCTAGGTTGTAGTTGCAGCTTAGAAATCACAAAAAATTTGAAAAAAAAAAATATATTAAAATGAATGAAAAACTCGACTGCTTCCAACAAGTTAGCATCTACATTCTACACAAACTAGAAAAAACATGAAAAATACAAAATATACACTTAAATACTTACCAATAACCCACCTCTTTGAACTCCGATTATGGAAGTTCGATAGTTGATACAGTTGTCGCTCACTGGCGACAAAGAAAGCTATGAAGCCTGTGATGTTGTGTCGTCAGTCATCCAAACTAGTGTCACCCAAAGCCCCAAACTCGGCGGTCTAGTGTCACCCAAACAAAGAAGAATAGCCGATAGCATCGCCCAAATGTGAGGAATGAGGATGGCGTTTAGCTAGGTGCCGCCGGTGACTGAAGATCAGATTCCATCGATCTTCTTCAGTCATCTGTCTTCTTCATGAGTTCGTCCTCTCCTGTTCTAAATCTTGCATAAACCCTAGATCTAGAACAGAGAAAGTGAGGAAAAATGTAAAAATAGAAGGGGGCTCGAGTTGGGACTTTTGAGGGATTTTACAATTTTTAAACCTAAAAATGTAAAAAGAGAATGGGTCGACAGTCAAATTGTCGCCCGCTTACCGGATCGCCAGTTCCCGTCCAGGTCATCCAGTTCGTTGACTTGTTAGTGGTTTTTATGAAAATACCGGGCTTTATGAGATTGGGTGACGGTTCAAATGGTTTGGCCACCCGGGTCAATGACAGGTTAAAAACCTTGCTTCAAATGGCTATTGATGATCTAATTTAGTGTCTTTTAGCCATCATCGTTCATTCTCTTATAAAAGAGTTTATGAGAGGTCTGTTGGTTATTGCACTTATCCATTCATCAATTTGGGCTCGAGACCTTGCCCTTAGGCTGTGTTTGGTTTGAAGAAAAAAGTAGGTGTAATTGAATCATCAACTCCCTGATTATTGGATCCAATATGTTTTAGGTTCGAAATGTTGACTCAATTTAAATTGGAACACTAATGGTCCATTTGGTTGTTGAGAAAAGGATGGGATGGGAAGCATCTTTAAAGAATATTTGATTTTACATGTGTTTGTTTTGAAGGAAAAGCTAGGATTGAAAGAGAAAGAGGTGGGACACGGGTTCCCAAAACTCGATGCACAGGGTTACACCAAAATGGTGAGAACCCGCTGGGAAAAGAAAACTTGGCCATTCGTGAGAAAATATTATTGAGAGCACCTCGAAGACAGTCGTGTTCTTCCTACATGCCATCCAACTGTCATCTCTTTGACGCCATCTTCGACGATTTCTTTCAAAGGTAAGCTCGGATCTAGCATCCCGTTGCGATTTCAATTCATTTTTGTATCATTTTTGTCTTCTTTCGTTTATGAATTCCCCCTTCATCTCATTGTCGTTTTCTTTCGTTGAACGAATTCCTCCTTCAGATACAACATTTTTTCTAGCATCTCTGGCGTCATCTCACCATTCCAATTCTTAGCACCAGATCTGGAATTTTAACATTGGAACTCATTAGTTCTAGCGTTTTTTGTTGTGTTTATAATAGATCTGCCATTTTTTGTTGTTGGGAACTCAGTTCTGCTGTTAATGTTGGGAAACAAATCTGTGTTTTTTGTTGTTGGGAACTCATTGATGTTATTTTTTATTTTTGATTTGTTCCAAGTCTGCAATAATTGTGATTCTAGTTAGTTTTTGATTTTTGATTTGTTGTTGGGAACTCATTGTTCCAGATTTTCTGATTTAGTTTTTCTATTATTTTATTGTGATTCTAGTTTAATTTTTCTATTGTTTTTTGTAATGGTTGTGAGCGTCAGAAAAATTGGTTCACTTGCCTCTTGAGCTAAAAATAGAATTGTCATCCATCAGATTAAGAAATGGAAGTGATGGGACCTCCGAGAATGATTTAAAATAGTTTTGGCTCAATAAGAATTCCCACAACCTAAGGCATCCATCCAACCAATCCGGGTAAGTCTATGATGGGAGAGTGAAGTGATTAGGCACCCCTCTCCCTGATCCAATAAATGGGACCCACATGAATTTCCAAACACAAACAATTTATGCTCATTTAATATATCAATTCAGCAATTAAATAGTCCAAATTAAGTAACCATAATCTAAAATGACCGTCAACCAACAATTGTTATAAGAAGAGACTAACAAGGAACTATCTACAAGACTACAAGAGACTAACAAGAGAACTAACAAGAGGTGGCACAAATCAATCTTCTCCATTCAATCGGAACTAATTAACATCCAAAACGTTGATTCGGAAAGAAAAACAGAACAGTAATAAGAACCAGAAAAACAAAACAGCAATAAAAAACCAGAGATTCTTCTTCTAAATAAGTGATTGATTGAGTTAGAAAAGCAGCTATCTCAATAAGTGAACAGTGGATCTGCGTTGGTACCGAGAGATACAAGAGTCTGATTAGCCCGGTCTCTCTCCTCCTAGCTGCAGATGTGGAACAACCGACGAGAAAACAAAGAAAACAACGTAACACATAACAATGGAGCCAGAAGGAGTATTGCCTCTATGTGAAGTGCTACAATGGAGGATTCATGTCTCGGAGCTTTCTCTTTGAATGACAATGACAATGACAATCAGGGAATGGATTTTAGTCAGAATTTGATCGCCGGAGAAGGGTGCCGCTCCTCCTGGTGCTTGGGATCTCGAACAGGTAAAAAACAGAAGGTAGATGAAGGTTGCCGCCGCCTTTGCTCGATGTCCAAAAGTAGAAGGCGATCGGTAGATTCGGCTGAAAGACAGGGAACCTATGAGAAGGAGGAGAGAGTAATAGAGAGATCTGGCCGGAGGTGGCCACTGTTACTCGATGTTGGAACCTCTTCTCGCAGCCGCCGTCTCAGAGTTGAGCAAACGTTGGTTTAATCTAGATGAGAGAGAGAGGGACGATGGTGCATCTGGTCGATTTTCGGTCTTGACAGCAATGGTAAGAAGGAGAAGGGAAAGAATGAACAGTGCAACCGCCGCTGCTCGAAGTTGCAGCGGCAGGGAGTAACAGGGGAGGGTGAATCCAAGAAAGAAAAAGAAAGAGGAAGAAGTAGAAGAAGAAAGGGAAAAGGAGAAGAAAGAGAGGGAGTACGGGCGGGCGGAGAAACCGCCACTGCTTCTGACAAAGACGAAAACAGAGGAAGGAGGAGGAAGAAGAAGAAGAAAGAAGAGAGTGGTTTGGGGGTGCCGCCGCCGATGGTTGGAGACTTTGGGTAGTTTTGTGCATTCGCTGTGTGTCATGGGAGGAAGAGAGTGAATAGTGCATTCGCCCAAATGAAGAGTTTAGGTTAAATTTTATATTAGGCTAAGGGTAGTTTTGTAAATTTAGGAAATTCGGGTATATCTTTGTAATTTTAAAAAAATTGGGTCAGACCAGTCTAGGGGTGGTCAAATCAGGGCTCTGGATGGATAGCTGAGACTTTGGGTAAAAAATAAAGGATTGAGATGGGTCTAACCGGGTGTTTGAGGTGAATTGAAGGCTAAGGCGGCGGACCGAGTAAAAGTCGGATGTTGGTTTCTTATTTTTTGATTGCTTTGGCATTTATTGCTTTGTTTCAAGTCATCTCACACAAGCCAAGGGGATTTTATTGAGCTACCAAAGGTTACAACAGTTTTTTTTTGTTGATTCTTACTCTGTTAATGATGTTTATTATTATTGCTCTGTTTATTACTTTTATGATATTCTTATTATTGATTTGTTTCTTATTTTCATGTTGAACACTAATACATATTTAGCTGATTCTTTACCTTATTGTGTGTTCGACCCAATTTTTACTATATTCTTTGTTTAGGTATGAAATTGTAATTGTAATTTCGTCTACCATATTTAATCTGTATGCATATTCATTATGGTATTCATCCTCTATAGATTTCAGAATTCATATAAATCATATATTACTAAGCTAACTAGATTAATTCCTAATAACAAAATGAACAAGCCAAACCAATAGAAGGATACCCAAGTTCAATAAGCCCCTGTATGGAAAGAGGATTGGAATGAGTTTGTTGTCCTCAAATATAGATGTTCCTTGATCCCTTGGTTCTTCTTCTTATAGAAGCAAAGGCATCATGACTGCTTGTTCAGGAGAGCTCCAAGGACTGCAAATGGTTTCTGCTTGGGGGGGATGGGTCTTGCTGTCTATCATGCTTATTTGTGGTCAGCCTAATATAGTTTGCCCTTGTCCCATTTATTCCAAACACTAAGATAATGGAGCTTTCTCAAAATCCTTTACTAGTAAAGCTAATGGTCATTATTTTTGATAAAACAATTAAGCCAAGTTGATTCCCTTGCCAAACAATAAAATAAGCCAAGCTTATTTTAATATACCTCTTCTAATTCAAAATATACTTTTATTTGATATACCATAAACATATAAAATAAGCCAAGCTTTATTACATTGAAGGATTCACGATTAGCTTGCTCCAATTTACAGATGATATCTTAATTTTCACTAGAATCAAGTAGGATGACTTGTTGTTCCTACAATGTTTGTTTATCTGTTTTGAAGCAGTCGGGATTGAAGGTAAAAAATTTGCAGAAAAGTCTTATTTTACCAGTTGGTGATGTGCCTCAGATTGATCAGTTAGCCTCTACCTTGGGTTTCCAAGTAGGACCCTAGCCTTCTAAGGACATTGACCTTCCCTTGGGTGCCAACTACAGATCTAAGGTCATTTGGGATCCTATTACTGAGTGCTTTAGAAAGAAGCTAGTACTCTTATATTAAAAAAGCAAGCTTTCTAATCTGTGCACTTATTATTTGTCATCATTCACAATGCCAGCTTGCAGAAGACTTTCTTGGTGGAGGTGGTCCCAATGAGAAGAGAAACTTCATATGGTGGCTTAGACTCTTTATGCAAGTTGAATTGAAGGAGAAAGGTGGAGTTGGTTTCTAGAAATTTAGAACTGATGTACCACCCTTCTTAGTGAATGGCATTGGAGATAATGGTGAGGAAAGAACCAAATTGTGGAGGCAAGTTATTGATTTAAGTATGGTGTAATGCTCCCATGGGCTGGTCCACCACCTATTTTCTGAAAGGATGCATGGTTTTTGGAGTTACACCTTCTTGACATGTTCCCAGGCCTCTATAGCCTTGCCTCTAATAAAGATAACTCTATGAGGGGACAATGCAGAGTTGGTTAATAATCGATTTGAATTTCATGTTTGTCAAGCTTTAGATTTTATTATTTTGATAAATTGAGTGGTTGAAAAAATACCATCTTTCATAGTCATGGAACAACTTTTAGTGTGAAAACAATGTTGCCAGCCTCAAACAAAACAGGGTGATAATCCAAATGAATACATTCACACCGAAACTCACCACATAAAAAAAAAACAAGAAACTTGAAATTGGGGCTACAAAAACGCATCCATTCTTTCTCAGCAAAATAAAGGTCTCCCTTTTTCCAAAATTCAAATTATTTAAATCCATTTGATTAACGAGCGATGGAATTCAGTCCATTAATTTAAATTTTGATCAAGTATGGAATTCGGTCCATTAATATCTAGTTATAAATAAACTTATTTTGAGGGTGATTGGTTTGTAGTCATAAGTTCAAGTATCATAAAAGTTCTTTATATATTATTCTATACAATACCAAAACCATTTCTAGTTCATACATAACATTGCAATTATTTTAATTTAATTTATTGACTGTATATACAACATCCAAATTGAACACAAGTCCAGTTTGAATCCGATGGATAAAATTCCATTCGTATCCGACTCATTTGCAGCCGATGTTGAAATGTGGGTAACCATATGTTGATTGTTGACCCATTTTAGCAATACCCAAAAACATTATGAAGATGGCGATCGTAGCCTTGGGATTCGTTCCTTTTTATATGTAAAGTGGAATCCAAACAAACAAATGCATTTATTTATATAATAATATAGTTTAAGGATCAAAGATGATGATGACTTTAAGAGCTAATACTTCCATTAACCTATCATTAAAAAATGCATTATTTAAAGACATAAATATATTTATTTAGTTTGGCTTGTTCATTTTGTTATCCCATATCTTTATATTGGTTAATGTATTTGTTGAGCTTATTATTTGGCTTAGACTTTTCATTATCATGTGTATTTCTCTATTAAGAAAAAAATTATTCTTTTATGCTCTCTCTCTTGGTTTAAATTGAATTAAGGAATCCTACTTTTAAACTTTTCATACAAATTTTGCTTTGATAGATGGACAGATAACTTTTGATTGTAGTGGTTGGTGCTGCAATTGCATTGACATTGACCATTCTACATGAATGAATGGACTACGTGGATAGGGAGCCATCTATCAATCAGGGCTTAGAAAGACAAGATTTGTTGGATCGACTATATAGGGGAAGACCAATTGATTGTTATAATCAATTGAGAATGAGGAAGGAAGCATTTTATAGGCTTTACAAAATTCTCCAAGAAACCGGTTGATTGAATGACACGTTACGAAGTACTTTAGAGGAATAAGTTGCTAGATTCGTACACATATTAGAACACAATATTAGGAATAGAACGATGGGATTCCATTTCAATAGGTCTGGAGAGACTATGAGTCGCCACTTTAACTTGGTACTAGATGCAATTTTAAGTCTATAAGATAGGTATTTAATCCAACCAAATGGTGTAGGAGTACCTTTTGAGATTAGAAACCGAGTTGACTTTTTCACCATACTTTAAGGTAACAAACATACCAAAGTTTACATACATATGAACTATCTATACTATTTTTTAGGCATTAAAAATTTAAATACACTATCAAAATGAAATGCTTCGTAGGATTGTATTGGGGCAATTGATGGCACACATATACCTGTAAAGGTTCATGCTGCAAATGTAGCTAAATTTCGTGACCGTAAAGTTTACCTAACACAAAATATTCTTGCTGCGTGTTCACTCAACCTGTGTTTCACATATGTATTACCTAGGTGGGAAGGTGCTGCATCGGATTCTCGCATGTTAACTAATGCACTATCGAGAGAACATAAACTATATGTTCCTGTAGGTATTAATACAAGTTCATGTAGGCTACATAGATGTTGTACAAGTAGATGTGGGGGTTTGTTTCTAATATTTGTTCTTTATATATTTAATTAGGTAAATAATATCTTGAGGATGCTGGGTTTGCTTTAAAGACTGGATTTTTAACGCCGTATCACAACACAAGATACCATCTAAAGGAATGGGGAACACATCAACCCGAGAACGCAAAAGAATTGTTCAACCTCCATCATGCATCACTTAGGAATGTAGTTGAACAAATCTTAAGTGTCCTTAAGAAACATTTCACAATTTTGGTTTTTGAACAACATTACCTATTCAAAGTTCAGGGTGAAGATAGTATATGCGTGTTGCATATTACATAACCATGTCATGGGAGTGAATCCATATGATCATATCATGTCTGAATATGATCAGGATGGAGGAGATGCATACTTGGATTTAAATGATGGAGATGAATCAGATGATGGGGTGGATACCTATACATCTCAACCTTCCCAACACATCAGTAAAAATGAACATACTAGGGAAGGGAACCGACTCAGGGAGGAGATAGCTAATCAAATGTGGGCAAACTACTAAGTATCTCGATCTAGGCACTGGAATTAATTTTAGTTGTTTGTTTTATTATATGGGATCTTGCTTTGAACTTGTATTTTTATGTGTTGATGGATTTAGTAGCTTATGTTATTGTATTGTATTTGGTACCATACGTGTAATTGTTTAAAAACGTGTTATGTTGTGTTACATGTATGAAATGACTAATTGCACTAAGATTTATTTATTTGAATCAACAATGGACTCTTTACCTTCTTAAGATGACATTAGGTCTGTCAAGCCTAATATGTCTTGGACAACATACATGGATAACTTGTTAATAGAGACCCTTGTTGAGCAAGCAAACATTGAAAACAAGGTAGACAAAAGTTTTAAGGCTCCGGTATATAATGCCACTGGTAGGGCTATAACCCTGACCTTTGGGGTGGACTGCACATATAACAACATTCGGAACTGCTTAAAAACAATCAAGAAAAACTTCACCACCATATCAAACATCCTTAACTCAAGTGGTTTCTCTTGGAATGACATTACAAAGACCATAGATGCAAAACCTAAAGTATGGGTTGAATACATCCTAGTAAGATTGTTTTAGAATTATTCATAAAAAATGGTTAGGCACACCCTGAGACAAAGCAATTTAGAAGAAAGCAATCCATAATTACGATAAGATTGCAATAGTTTGTGGTAATGATCAAGTATTTGAAGCTGGAGCCTTTACTGTTAGGGAGGCACTTAGACGGGAGACAACATCAATGACTCCAAATAACACACAAACAATGCAAGAACCAGAATATGAGGAGTTAGATGAGGGGAACAATGCCGGTGACTCTAACCTACAGGCTAGGTCACCAGAAGAGGGTATCTCTACTAAAGGGAGAAGCTCATTGGGGAAAAGAAAGTCATATGCTAGTATCGTTTCTGACTAAGTGCAGACAATTGCCCGTAGCATTTCATCACTGGCAAATGCAATTGAGAAAAGCATATCTCTACTAGTCTCAGCAACCAAACGCAAGTGATAGGATTGAGAAAAAAATTCCCTTCTCATCCCATCCTTTTTCGGCAACCAAACAGACCATAAGGTAATGTTTAGTTTGAAGGAAAAAGTAGGGAAAAGTAAGGAAATCTTTAAAAACCTTGTCTAAGTTTCTTACATTTCCCTTCCTTACCCTACTTTTTCCTGAGCCCAACATTTCGAACCTTAAACATGCTTATTGGGCTGAGTAATCAGGGAGTCAATGATTCAATGACACCCTGAACTAGATCAGGTCCAACTTCCAAGTGTATCCAATTATCCACCGAACTGGGCCTGGGCTGATATCCTCGTATCCCTCCGAGCCCAGCTCGATGATACTCCATTAGGAGACCGGATCTGCTCCTCACCTAGGGTGCCTCACACGCACATCCTACATGCATTGGAAACATCCTCCGTATTTACAAATAATTATTCACGGTAGATGCTCCCAATGCACGGTGGATGTGCACGTGAGGCGCCCAAGTGTGAGGAGCATATCCCGTTCCCTCCATTAGGTCCCACAGGATCCACATTTCCGTAGTTGTAAAGTTCTACGTTCTACCCATTGTTTTTCTGATAATTAATAAAAACCTTCAGTCGATCCTGGATCTCCTGCAAACAAAAACTTTGCACTTGCGCCCACGAGATTCAACCGCAAGTTGAGAATATCTACGTGTATATGTTAGATTTATTTGGAGATGTTCCCAATGAATGGATGGGTTCTATGATTGTGATTGTAGAGTTTTTGCTTTCAGAGAATCCGATGCACTGCGGTCCTACTTAATCCACGACAGCTGGACACATTATACTGCCGACCCACTTGAAATGACACAATATTCCAAATGCGTGGTGTGAGATGCTTTGTAAAGAATATGAGAACAAATAATTGGTGTGCTTGGCATAATTTTGTATTTTTGTATGATCGTTTTCCCACATTTTTGGGACTTGGGAACGGGTCTGGATGAGCTGAAGATAACAATGTACAACGCGGGCTGGTCATCCAACCGCGTTGTAACACGTAAGCACCCCACTTTTAATCCACTTTTAATGTTTGAAGTTAACGAAAGAGAAACTCCCCTCTCCGTTATCTTTAATATCTATTTTAAATTAATTAAAAATAAATAAATAAATAACCCCATTTCCTCCTCTTCCCCGTTATTTTCCTAAAGACAAAATCCTTTTTAAACTTAATGTGAAAAATGAAGAGTTGAAGTTGGTGCCGACGACCAACTATCGATCTCTGACAATCAACATCGGATATAAAGCAGCACTAACGACTGAATCCAATCAGGTTTGTCAATACCAGACCCTGCATATTCCAAAAAATTGATAAGAAAAATTGCAAATTGATCTTTACAATAAAAGATAAGATACCAAATTCCTTATAACTTTTACAGAATATCAGTTATAACTTTTAGAGAAAATCAATCCTAAACTTTTACTCATTTCTGTATCAAAAGGAACATTCATGTGGCTATACAATGATAACAAATTCATCATATAAAATCAAATATTGCAAATTCTTATTACGGCTATGAAGTGTGAGCAACGACAAAAAAGAAAAAAGAGAAGACAGAGAATGAGAGTGAAAAGGGAATTAGGGGTCAAGAACTAGATATGACCCAGTTTCTAATTTTTTGAGCAAGGTTTTCTATAGGTTGGATCTCTCTAAGACAACAGTCACTGTAACGACTTGCTCTTGGAATCAGAATTGGTTTTTAGGTCTCTCTGTAATGGTTTGCTCACTCAACCAGATTTTATTTTCTAAGACAATAATTAGATTTATTGTTTCTAGGCAAGTTTTTGCAAAAACCCTGTATTAGAATCACTGTGAATAATTTAAGCTTGAGAAAGATTTGTGACAAAAAATGAGAGGGCTTGGTGTGCATGTTGACAAACCCGTTAGATTCAGACGTTTGTGCTCGTTTGATCTTGGATGTCAGTCATCGGTTGTCGGAAATCGATAGTCAACCGCTGGTGCCGGCTTCCAACTCTTCGTTTTTTAAGTTCCCCTAAAAAAGATTTGCAGCCGAAAAAATGAGAGGGTTTGGTGTTGATAAACCAAGTTGGATTCAGTTGTCAATGCTGCTTTACGTCCAATGTTGAATGTCGGTTGTTGAAAATCGATCGTCTGCACCAGCTTCAACTCTTCGTTTTTTACATTAGATTTAAAAAGGGTTGTTTATTTATTTATTTATTTTATTAATTTAAAATAGGTACTCAATGAAACGGAGAGGGGGGCTTCTCTTCCGTTAACTTCGAACATGAAAAATGGGGTACTTACGTGTTACAACGCCATTGAATGACCAGCCCGCGTTGTAAATTGTTGTCTTCAGCTCATCCGGACCCCTTGGGAACCGTAACCTGATCGTCCAAGTTGTCTCGAACCCTCTCTCTCTCTGAGTTTGATCGTTATCTGGAGCTCATCTGCGTGAACTTCAGAGTATCGAATCCGTCAAGAATCTGGAATGGGAAGTGTCGGAAGTCT
Source organism: Nelumbo nucifera (assembly GCF_000365185.1). Next base: position 1,631,706 of record NW_010729164.1, read on the forward strand.
AACTCCGGAGCAAGTTCAGTTGTTCAACTCTCAGGGTAATATTCATTGGAACTATAAAAGCACCAAAGAAGTGTAAAAAGAGATAGAAAAAAATCATTCTTTCCTGCAACTTGATTATGATGTTTTACGAGTTTTATTCTTTGTTTTTGTAAATTTCAATGGAGCAGGATATCTGGTGCTTGAATCGTTTTCATGTCCTGAAGAGATCGATGGACTGAGGAAGCGAATGGACGAGTTGCTCGATGGGTTCGACTGCTCCACCGCCTCCATTTTCTCTTCCAAAAACCAGGCAACCTAATCGGTTCTTTTGTTTAGAAAAATCAATCAAACAAACAAACAAGCTAACCCTTTTGATCAGAACTCAAGTTAATGATTTGTTTTTCTTTTTCTTTTTTCCTGATTTTTGGTTCTCCAAATTTTCTTCAGAAACAGTTAACCGACAACTATTTCTACGAGAGTGCAGAGAAAATCTCGTTTTTCTTTGAAGGTACCACTAAGCGGCTCCATTGGATAATATATGTTGCTCGTTGCTGTATTGGCTGTGCTTAGTTTGGTTAATTTGTTGTTGCAGAGAAGGCATTTGATGACGATGGGAACCTGAAGCAGTCAAAGCAACTCTCCATTAACAAAGTTGGCCATGGTTTGCTCCTAAAGCCTTTCGAAAATTTCTTATTAGCATATCCTTTCAGAAAACCATGATTTTTTTGCTTGTTCTATGAATTTCTATACTAAACCGGTGGTATTTTTAATTTAACACTTTTCTGGATCTTGCATATCTGGTTGAAACTTATTTTGCAATCCCTATCTGGTATTCATGCAGCTCTACATGAACTCGATCCAGTGTTTAAAAAGTTTTCTTCCTCAGCGAAAATTTCAAGTTTGCTCTCGTCGTTGGGTTATAAGAGGCCAGTGGTCATTCAATCCATGTACATATTCAAGGTAATTTGTAATTTTGTGAAATTGTAACTTTTATTATGACATTGATTTCTGCTTCATGAGAAATTTGCAGCCTAATATGAATGAATATTTTACATGACATGTGACTAGTTTTGGCATTTCATAACTTCAGCATGATGCAACCTATGGTATGAAATTGCGACAGAAAAAAATAGTCTCATATGTGCAAGAGCAAAAAAGGGAAATGCTTAGATATAATCTAGTGCAGAACTGCAAATTAATATTACCATAATAAACCGAACTGTAAAAGAAAGTGTCATTTTCAATGAATGCATTTAAAATGCTCTTCAAGTGTCATCATCATCTAAGCCTTTACCCCAACTATATTTGGCATCGGCTACATGTTCTTCAAGTTCATTTTGTAAAATTTTCTGAGTTTCTGGATGCCACTTATTATACTCTAATCATTATGAAAGCAGGACTCGTGCACCAACTGATTGCTGTGTGTATTGTTGTTGTTCCTTATATTATTTTTGCACATATGCTAAATTATTAGATTCAGGCAAGTTATGTTTCTGGTGGTAGGACGGGACCACATTAGCTAAAACAGATTATTAATATTATTCTGTTGGTTGACAAGTTGATAAACATAAAATCTTAAAATAGTCTTTACCTGGAAGGTGGCATTGAAAAGTGGTTGGTATATTTTTATGGGTGTTTTAATTAATCTATAAAAAAATGGATGTTTTGATTACAACAAAGACTATTTTAATATTATTATAAAAACACTATTTTAATATTCAGGGCTTACAGAAATAGTAACAGGACAAATGAAAATGGATCTCGATATCTTACACATAACAAAAGATATTCAGAGCTTAATAAACAAAAATGGCCACCTAAAAAGCATCTTTATAAAGTAAAATTTTGTAAATTTTAAAATTCTAGATATTGATAAAAAATTTTAATATTCTAGATTCTGAATGACAGATGTGCTCAATTTGTAGAATCCTAAAGGGGTTATGGTTGCATGAGGGCTTCTACTGGATTGGGGTCAATGCAAGCCCAACCAGAAGATTCAAACCTAAAGGGCATGAGCCCAGTAATTCAACCCAAGCTGCTTTGCTGCTGGAATCTGGTTGTTGCATTTTGTTACTTGGGTTGAATCTGGTGCTTAAGAGGCGTTTGAGGTATGTACTAAAGTAGTTAAGGACTTTAGGTGGCTAGGCAACGCCTGGCCTGACAAGGTGAGTAGATGCTTATAGGACAACTAAGTGACAGGAATGAATAAATACAATATTTGCATATTTTATAGTGAACATATATAGCCTCAAGTATCATGGAAATTAATTATAAACTATTAAACCTCAAATTAAATCAATAAATTGATTCCTTAGTCCTTACATTTGATTTTCAGAAATAATGATAACACTTTTGAATAACTTCCCTGGTTCAAAGGAAAACAGAAATACATACAAGAATTAAGAGCCCTAATTTTATATCTACATACAATCCTGTTGACCGAAAATGGTTACACACAAACACACACACACACACATATCAACATTATAAAGGGGGCATAATTAGTTTTTCTTTTGATACATAACATGAATTTGTGCATAATTAGTTATTTTCCCCCAGTAAGATGATTCATGACTATCATAGTTTTCAAGGTGCCAAGGTGAGGCAAGGTGACAGAGGGCCTTGTTGCCTAGTCGCCTAAGCGATATTTTTTTAAAGTAAAAAACATATATCCTAGGGTAGTTCCCTAGGTTCCATAACCATCTTTCCTTAATAATTATCCATAGTTTCCATAAGAAAAGTATAGAAAATCAACATATTCATGAGAACAAAAGGAAGAAAGAAGAGAAAATTCAAAAAATATAGGGGCTGAACCCCTATTCAAAGAATCACCTTAGTCCTGTTTTCCATGTTTTGAGTGAACTATCTAACTTTCTTTTTCTCATTCAGATATTTCAACAAACTGAAATCGTCCTTCTGCAGCCAATTGATAGCCAGCTTAGAATCACCTTCCACCATCAGTTTTCTGATATTCAACTCTTGGGCTCTTTTTACCCCTTCCAGAACAGCCAATATTTCAGATCTTAGAGAATCCCCCTATCCAATAGAACCAGAATACATGGCAATAATTCAACTTTCTTCATCCTTGAAAACTCCCCCTATACTTAACGGGCCTGGATTTCCTTTGCTGCTACCATCGAAGTTCAGTTTAGTGAACCCCAAAGCTGGAGGAGACCAAACTGGGTTAGATGAAGTCTTCATTGGAGCTGGCCATACCACTTCTTTCCACTTACTGATGATGTCTCCTTCTGAGTAATTTTCAAAGAGCTTCATAGTCTTAGCTCAATGAGCCACCCTTATAGAAATTAATTCAATGATGGCACCCTTATTTCTTTCTTTCCCATGGAAGGTCTTTTGATTCCTTTCCTCCCAAACTGTCCAACAGATAGCTGCTTTACGCATCTCCATTTTCCCTCTCTTCTTTAACCCCCTAACTGAAGTAGAATGGAACAAGCTTTGTACATTTGAGGGAGAGGTCCACCTGCAACCAAAAAGAGAGGAAAACCAACATCAGATCTCTGAAATAAATGGGCAAGATATTAGTAAGCGATGACAGGTCTCACTATTCTCCTTACAAAGGATGCACCAGTGTGGAGATAAACACCAATTAGGCCTTTTTCTTTGAAGTAGATCGCAAGTGTTACACTTTTCTAAGAAGGCTTCCCAATAAAAAAACACTAATTCTGGGAGGGATTGTAATTGAAACTTAAGAGTTAGTTAGAATATCTACTGCTTCTGCCTGAGAAAATAGAAATTAAATTAGAAGGCAGGGGGGAACCCTAATCTCTTATAGTCAATGTTTTACATGTGTCCACCATTGTCTTCTAGGAGTTTCTTCGGAGTAGGTCAGGCATATTATTGAGAATCTTATTAGGACTTTTCAAGCATGCACCTAGTGGTTATTCAATTCTTCACTTTATGCCAAATTGCCAAGTAGTGAAGGCAGTGGCTTTTCATTTCAATAAATCAAGTGTGGTAGCCATCACTGGATTAGAATTTTCAAATATGCAGCTGACAAACAAGAATATATTAATTGCAGTGGAAGGATTACTGCCAATAGAAGAGTCAGATGGCAACGGTGAATGCACAAATGTAACACAACGAGAAAATGGCAGGAAAATGTTAGGGGATTCTGAAAAGTCACACCCTGCATCTGTAAGAATATCAAAAATTAATATTAAGAAATTCTCTATAAATGATTGCTACTGTTACAAGTGCAACTGTTCTCATAAAATGAACATAAAAACAAACCGCAGTTCCCCATAGATTCATAGCATCATATATGGTTGATTTTCCCTCAGTGCTTTGGCAACCAATATTCTTAAATCGGTGGTGGATGTTCTATTAAATATAGAACCAAGGTATATCTTTTTGATCAGAGGTTGAATCGATCATCAGAAGAAGAATTAGGCCATATGCATTATTAAGCTGTTTCACTAATTTTATGAATCTAATATAATCTGTGATCATTTCATTTGCAGCAACCTGGTATTGGAGGAGAAGTTGTGCCACACCAAGATAATTCATTCCTTTATACAGAGCCCCGATCATGCACAGGGTTGTGGTTAGCTCTAGAGGATGCAACCATTGTCAATGGCTGCCTCTGGGCTCTTCCAGGATCCCATAAGAGTAGCCCTCTTGTCTTTAGCTGGCCTGTCTTTGTTTGTTTACATACACCACACAACTACTTGTTTTTTTGGGCTTAGTTTTATCTTCTTGTGCACGTTCTCTCTAGATGGCCTGGTGAGGAGGTTCATTAGAGATGAAGAAGGGGTTCATTTTGATCACCCATCTCCATCATATGATCATAAAGATTTTGTTGCCCTTGAAGTCAAAGCTGGCTCACTGGTGGTCATTCATGGGGATCTTATACATCAAAGGTCAGTTGATTTAAAGAGCTACTAATAGTTGATCCATTTTAATTATCATTGACTTTCTGCTTTCTTCTTCCTCATTCTGTATTCCAGTTTTGAGAATAAATCTGCAAAATCAAGGCATGCCTACAGCTTGCATGTAGTGGATACTGATGGCTGCAAGTGGGCACCAGATAACTGGTAAGTATGGGAGCAACTGTTCTAGCTAGAACATTTTTCTCCTGTAAGGATTATAAAGAACATTTGTCAAAAAGAAACTGATGTCTTCAAGTGTTCTGCTTTTATTTTTTGCTATAAAAAGCTATTATGTTTGTGTTTGACTGAGCTGATTGAGGATGGATAAGCGTATACTTTTATTTAGGAAAATTATACAAATGAATACATAAATAAAGGAACTGAAAATATTTGGACTTAGGTAAGCCATTGCATTCTTACAAATTATTTAACAACTATTAAGAACTTCTAAATGTTAAATAATACTGTAAATAATGCATACATTTTTTTTTATTTGCATGCACATGTACATCTATACATACATACATAATTTTTTTTCTATATTTTATTTTGATGAGTAACAGATAATTTTATTAATTCAACCAAACATGAAAGACAAAATTGCAATACAGAAAGGATCAAATTTTGTCACGTATCGGCCCGTATCAGCCGGTACGTATCGTATCAGAGCCTTCCCGATATGCTTTTGGGTCGGTGAGTGGTTCAGAGGATAGACCAGCCTTAAACCGGCCCCTCTGAACCCGTTTCGAGAAAAATAAAAAAAACACAAAAAAAGTACCAATACAAGGCCGATACACCCTACCGACGTATCGCCCTGTATCGATATTTTGAACCTTGCAATACAGGGGGTGGGCAGAGATCAGTTTTTTTTTTTTGGTTCAATTGTAATTATATTGAAATTGGAAGGGGGATTAAGGGTTGCCCTCTCTAAAAGGTGTATGTAATCTTATTGATAAAAAAAAGGTGTATGTAATCCTTTGCTTATTACTAAGGCTGATTGTTACTTATCAAAAAAACAAAAAAAAAAAAAAAGAAAAGGAAAGGTGCAATACAGTCCTTTAGAGTCATTGATACATTAGAACATCTCAGTCCTACTCATCCCCTATTTAGCAAGTGTATATCCTGGCCATTTACTGATCTTCTAACGCATCTGAATTTGACTCCCGATTCATTTGCTAGGTACCTCACTTCTCTCATTGCTAGTCTGTGACTCCACATGCCTAAGCTGCCCATTCTCATCCAATTTGTAATTAACAAAGAATCACCTTCAACCTCAACACCTCTGAAGCCTAGCTGTTTTGAAATCTTCAATCCTTGCTGTATGGATAATATCATATACGTATACATATACATATACATACACATACATACATCTCAAGGTGGGAGAAATGTGGTTCTACTTTCATGTATGAGCCTCAAGGCATTTTCCTGGAGCCTTGCTTCCTTGAAATGCCTCAAGGTGCAAGCCTCGTATCCTTTTTAAAACACTGGTTAGAATCTATGTCAATATTTTGAATATGTTAGGATATGGTTTCGCTAACTTCTCTTGACAACTAACCATTCACCTACAAACTACAGTTTTACTCATTGGCGGGTTTTCAGTCACTAACTGTTAACCTTCATGTCTTTCCCCACCCTACCCACATGCCTATCCCTAAAGAAATGGGAAAACAAAGGAAGGGATTGAACTAATTGACAGAGAAATCTGTTCAAAATAATGAGGTAAAAAATGGGTATATTTAATAACTTCTCTGAATTTTGTATCTTCATAATACCAATTAATAATTAGAACTAATTTCTTCACTCCATTTTGTGATATAAAGTTTGATAATCCTAACAAATTAGCATTTTTCCTTAAAAAGGAAACAGGAGAGAAACTTCCCTGAGCTGAATGAATCATCTAATACCACCATATGGATAACTACCTCTGAGAACTCGTTCTTTGCTTGGTCTTTGTTGATTTGGACCTTTGATGCATCAGTCACAGAAAGTTATTACCCCAGAATGGCTGTATAGTCATGGTCTTAAAACATACAGTGCTTCTGGTATAGCAATCTCATGATGTTCAATTTTGTATGTGTGCCATTGCACATGTTTATGGGTTTAAATCAGATTATAAGAGCAATATGTGATTACAGCTTTTTTCCTTTGCAACTATAGTGCTTATGAAGATGATACCTGCAATTATAGTTGTACCACATATACAATAATTTGAAGATTGTAGTTGAATTTTATCAACTCTTGTACATTTTCTAATTAGAATTTTAATTGTTGATTATTTTGTGTTAATCCTCTTTCAGGATTAGAAGAAACGTGGGACCAGAACCCCTTTATGTTTCTTAATTGAAGCTCAATGTCAATCTGTCTAGCTATTTCTCCTGATGACTGTTGTTTAAATTCAGCACGATGAGATGCAATTTCCTCTGAAGGATGAGTAGAGTTTAAATTGTTGACCTAGTACAATGGGCAGTTTGTTGCCCGTATGTTCTCTTCAGGAGGTTGTGCTTCTTTGCATCTCAAATGAAATTGTCTGAGCTTGTCAGAACCTTGTAATATTAGCCATGTTTGTGATATGTAATACTTGGAAATAGACAACTACAAGAGGACTTCGGTACTTCTTTAATAGCATTCGCTTTCTGATTAAATACACATTTCCATGTAAAGCATTTGTAAATTTGGTTTTCAACCTGCTATTTTTGCTCTCAGTACTTTTATTTGATCTTTAAGAAGCTCCTCGTTATCACGTGGTAGCATGTCATAGATGAGGCAGGATGCTCTTCTTGATTACCTTTAACCAGGTGAAACAAAGTTATTATTCCTAGGAATACACTGTAGTATATTTGGTAGATGAGATATTATCTGGTTGATATAATTGATGAAGAGAAAACTCAAGCATCTGCTTTAATTGGATGGTTTTAGGACAGAAGTTCCTATAGGATGGTTAGGATCATTGGATTTAGTCTTCACATGTGACATCTATTAGTTGAAGCCGTTAAATCTCAACTGCCTGATGCATTCCTGCTAAAGTGGTTTGTTTGTCATTGAAGAGTCCTCTACCCAGAGTAGGACATGCATTCCATCTGATTGTTTGCTAGTAACCAAACACCTTTCAACGATCCTGTATAACTTGGTTTGAGTTTTATCTGCATAACCAAACACTTTTCAATGATCCTGTATAACTTGGTTTGAGTTTTTATCTACATTTCTTCATTTGTATCTTCCAGTCTTCCCAAGCCATCCCTCCACAAAGTTCTTATTCACACCCATACTATAGCTGTGCCAATTTGAAGCCAGAGAATAGGCTTCTCATCTTTGATGATTCACCATGCTAACAGACACAGTTGTGAAGTAACTAGTCTGTTGACATATACCCTGCTTGTGGATGCTGCTTTAAAATTAACAAGCACTGGCAGTTACTGCATCTATTTTCAATATCCAGATCTGTTGCCATGTCAAGCTTCCCTTGCATTCACAGTAGCACTGCAATCGCATGAACAACTCTTATGAATACAAACTCCTTGTGGGATCTCTTCCCATCTACCTTGACAGAAAGGCCACCATGTAACCCTTTCTGCCTGATGACCACCAACTCTATTATCATTACTTCACTCTTACTGCTTGACATTCTTCTCTAGTCATGGTATTTACATGGAGTCCTAGAGCTTGACCAGTGCCTAGTTATCACATTTGTTTACTTTCATGTAAAATGCATTTTAGGTGATTGAAGAATGAAAAGAAATTCATTGTTAGTAATCTTTTGTGTCAACCAGAAGTAAATCCTCCATGGGAATTCAAATCTGTTAAGTTGCTGGTTAAATCTTAAATGCTCTCTGTTGCACACAAATAGGTCTTTTTTGAATCCTTGCCTGTCACTGTGGTTGGTCTGTCACACTCATGGCGCTTCTGAGATTTGGGTTGTGACATCAGAATTTCATTCTACCCAAACTTGTCTCAATTCTTCCTCTTTAAGAAACAAAAAAAAAAAAAATCCCCATATATTCTGATTGAACTTTGATAGAGTAAAAAATTTGGTTGTCGGCAAGTAAATTTGCTAATTATGAATGGGTGTAAGCAATGCAAGGCCAAGTATCATTTCTGGGTATGTCAATGCCTCTAGGAGCCAGGACAAGGGACATTTCATCACCCTATGCAACTATTACACCAGCATAGCTGATTGAAGCCAAGGGACCACTGCCTAGCTAGCCCCCCTCTTGAGGTTGAAACACCAACAATCGATCACATTGATGACCACATGTCTGGTATATCATTAATGCTTCCCGGTGCTGTGGGTATGAGCAGGCTTGTGGGGACAAATCTGGATGGGGGTTGGACAGTGGATTTTGGCAGTTGCACAGGTATTTGGTAAAACTTTTAGTTTATTTCAATTGTGACAAGTTTGATCAATCTCAGGGTGGCAAGTAGCAACCAAATATAGTACGCTCATCCATCAGGCTAGGCTGAGGGTGGGCCTTGGCTTAATGGTTGGGTTGCTCTATTGCGACCTGGGTCACCAGGGTTCAAATCTCGAAAACATCTTCTCTGTATGTGCAGTAGTAAGGTTGTGTACATCTATCCCTCCCCAGACCCCGCATTGGTGGGAGCCTTGTGCACTGTTCCATTCCCTTCCACTCTGAGCCATATCTTCCATTGAATAACTTGTCTTCCAAGTGTTCTCACCATTCCAATTCATGCAGTTTTTGGTCTTTTCCTTGTCTTTTTAGGCTTTTCAATTTTCAGCAAGTTAACTTGTCGCCATTTTTATTCCTGATCCATGTGACCATTGTTGTAAATCAGTTTTCCTTATCTTGTCGCATTTTGGGGCCAGTCAAGGTTCTTTTGGATGCATTATTTATTTATTTTGTTTGTATTTTATCATTTCTTGTTTTTCCCACTCATCCATCTTATCGGTTATCTTCACCATCATGAGTGTGTGAATTTCAGGCTAGTATGAAGCCATAAAACTAGAGTGGCCTAGGCTTGGAAAGAGTGGTCTAATCTGATATGGGTTAACTCAAGTATCTACATTGCCTTAAGCATAAACTGATCTTGACCTGGCCTCCTAGTTTACATTGCAATCACTGGCACAGCCCCATACGTCCAATATTTCAATCAAGCTCCATGAAGACTCTGTCAGGCCATGCCAAACAGTCACTTGCGTCCATGACGAAGGCCAAAGAATCTTGTCAAATGTGTCTATCATCCCGAAGATTAATTTATCATTGATAAATGTTCCTCGACTTCACTTTTACAACATTTCCACTCACCAACCAAGGGCTAACCCACCAACACGTTGCATGTACCATGTAATTTATGAGATATGCCCAAAGGGAATGAATGTTACTGAAGAGACTGCAGTATCACTGCGACGTCCCTGTAGTTCTGTTGAAAAGATAGCAGAAGAATGTAAATGCACTGTTTTGTAAAGCTTTTCTCTGATCTTTCTATCTGGTAGCCTGATGGTGGTCCTGCTTGGTGCTTCAATTGTCCTACTACCTACATTGGTTTCACCTCGAATACGTCGTTCAGTGCTACAAATAGAATAGTTACAGAGAGACGTAGAGGAATGTATATAGCTACAGGTCAAATTGAGTGGACATAAGTTCGGAGTGACCCATCTGAATTTAAGTCAAGTTGGGTTGGGTTGGCCAGTAGGGTTGAGATCTCTTGCACCCTGAACCAACTTGAGGATCAAACCGGACAATCATAAATGTTTTTGACTTTCTAGTAAATGTCTTTCATTGATTATCTGAATATGAAGTGTTCGTGAGTTCGATCCTCATGTCTTCCTCTAACTAGATTTTGAGAGTATCTAAGGTTTTGCTGGCTCTACATGAGTAAATGGGTCTAGGGTTTCTATGTTCAGAAAAAAAAACAATATAATCTGCATAATTTTTGAATAATCCCACCATCCAGCCATATGCAGCAAAGACTTACAGTTACAGTCATCCATTATTCAAGCCGATCTTCGAATGACAAACTCTTAGGTGGTGCTCCGTCATGGTTGATCCCAATTCACCTCCTCCCATGTCACCCCCAAAAGAGGGGAAAGGGGGGAAAAAGATACTTGGGGAGTGTTGCATGGACTCTCTTAAATGGATGAAGTGTCTGTCGGATGCGCATTGGACACCGACATTCCATGGATTCTTGAGGAACACTTTTATCTAACTTCCCCCCCCCCTGCTTTTAACAGTAAATGAACAATATAAATGACACACTTTTCTGTGGAATGTTAAGATAAAATTTTGGACCTTTTCCTATAAGATAGATGATGTTAGAATTCAAAGTATATGGACAGTTCTAATAATAACACAAGCCCTTCTTTTTAACATTTACCTCAGTCTGTTTCTTTCTTTTATTATCTTTTCTTTTGGTCTTGAGACAGACTCTTGGACATGCACCAGATTCTGAATCCCATGTCTGTGTCCGAACAACACTTGTCCAGAACACCAAACTTTGTGGGATAAGGATTGAAAATTGGTGGCCCTGTGTTTCATAGTGTTCAGGTCAAGAGCATCAACTGGTTTGTTACCAAACTACTTGGGAGCTGAGACAACCATCATTGGAAGAACTTGACCCCTCCATCGCTGATAAAGGAGGCTGCACCATGCACCAGCTTGCCTGAGAGCTGGTGGTCAAAATTCCATTGAAAGCATCTATTAAGCAGAGAGGGTTCCTATGTAGAATAGACAAGAAAAAAAATACTGTCTAGGTTAAAAGAAGTTGGAGGGAGTTTTCAAGGTATGTTTGGATAAGTACTCATGTTTTAGATGCAAAACCAAGCAAAGGTACCTGAGGGGCCACCACCAAAGTGAAGGACTGGACATTCCCTCACTTTGTTGCTAAATGGAGGGCAAAAGCAGCTGGGACAAAAGCTCAGGAAAGAAAAGAACATAGACATACATGGTCATCTCCTTGTTATAGTCAAAATGAAGATTCTAGTTTGCTCGGTAAAGCCTGAGTGTTGGTTCCAGGTAATTGGCTTTGGAACCTGTCTTCACCAGGGGTGGCAAAGCTTGACTTATCCGAAGACCTGCCCTACCCTCCATGTTTGGACTGATATTACTCAACTACTTTTTACTGAGAGATGTGACTAGCTTTGCTTGCCTTGAGGTTCGGTTTGGGGCACCCTCAATCCAATCAATAACCAGATTTGGTTCATTTTTGCTCCTTCCTTTTTCTTTTAACAGGCCGGGTTTGGTTCAAGCATTTTCACAGGACTAGAAGCCAACCCAAAACCAACCCTGCTTTTCCCTATTGGGTTCACCCACCACAGTAACAACAGATAAAAAAAAACTAGCCTGCCTGCTCAAAATCAAACAGTAGATAAATAAAATATTGTTGGGGAGTGAAGTTGTACAGGGATTAATGTTCCAATTGAGTAGGACCAAACAAAAAGACGATTCTGTGATAGACCAAGATTGCATGGTACGAATTTGGCCTTGTTAAACAGACATGAATTTGATGAATTTCAGGATTTTCTAAACATTCTTTAAGAGTTTGGGTCATGTTATAGACAAGTGTATGTTTATAGGAAATGACTTAACTTGAGCTCTGAATTAACATATCATAAAATGAACTGAACTAATTATACATTAAAGATGATTTGCTGCAGTGTAGGGAATAGGGATGGGTGTTAATAAAAATAATGAAATGAAATGCCATTTTTAAGATTAGATGGATGAAATCAAGTTAATTAATTTTCATTAGCATTCTAATAATGAATCTTCTGAAGTGACATATACATGATTCAAATACAGGAAAAGGCCAAAAGCTCTACACTGTCACGGGCGCCAACTCCCAAGTGAGAGGTCCTGGACTCCTGGGTTCTAAGTTTAACCCAGTGGGTTCTAAGTGAGAATTCCCTCTTTAGTAGACACCGGGTTCGGGCCTAAGCCTCCTGGTGGGCCAGCCTGGCCAATCTCATGGGGTGCTTGCTGAACCTGAATTTTTCAAGTGGGTTGAAAAGGGAAAAAAAATGAAATACAAAAATGATTTCATTCAGTATGACTTCCAAACACCAGTAAGAGAAAAAAGAGAGAAAAAAAAAGGAACTACCAATCAAGATTCAAGAAGAAGCTTATTACATAACTGGGTTTTGGTCTGTTTGGACTTTCCTATACTCAAAATCTCCTTTAAAATGAGTTTGGTTATTGAAAAGGGAAAAAAGTAAAAGAGTGGGGAGAAGAGAAGTGGGTGAGGTCTCATTTAAGCACAGAAAAGCATACACTTTGCTTGGAGAATCAGGGACAGAGAAAAGATATCCCATGATGACCTCATCACACAAGGAGCTTTAAGGGGCCTGTCTAACTATCCCCAGGTATAGTCAATTTATTTGCAGGCTCAGTACCCCTTTCCCCACACTTTCAAATTACTCTACCTTAGATCACATTCCATTCTCCTTACATGTGGGCCCTCAGCTGGTAGATGAGGACGGTTTGGACCAGCACTCGTGCTCAATGTGTGGGGGAAGTGGGGCCCCATGCCGTAATGGGTCCAAAATTAGGACATCACCCATGTCATAACGTGATCTCACTGTTTAACTGTCACCATCTGTTCCAAGGACTAAACTCTGTTCTTTTGATTTTGCTTCATTTCCCCTTTTCCTGATTCATGAGCACGACCCATTTCCTACTGATGTGGTTTGGATGAGCAAGGTTGGGGCCCTTCTGCAGAGCTGTTTCATGTTTAGAAGTTTGGATTGACCAAAAATATTTGCATGAATGGGTTCAGCTTGAACTTTGAAGGGTATGAACCTTATCATATTATCAAACCCATGCAACATTTAATTTTCTCTCTCTCTCTCTCTATATATATATTGTACCCTCATTTCTCATTTTCTTGGGTTAAGGGAAAAAAATAAGAAAATAGTATCTTCATTCTCATTCTCCAATAATCAAATAACTTGTCACCATCATTCTTATCCCAACAATATGGACAAAGGGCCCTTGCACAAACAAAGTTATTTGTGCAGTAGTACTCAACCACCCAATCCCTGTTGATTTGCAGCATTGAGTGTTACAAGGGCCCAAGTGACAAATACATGGGGGTAAATCATGAATTCTTTCATAGGGCCTTTGTCCTTTATCACATTATTGCCCTTAATTAGAGGGTGAAGGCAGAAATGTTTCCTTTTGCACCCTTTCTCATAGTAACAGAATTCATGGAAGATTTTTACTTCATGTAAATCAAACCAAACATTTGAGTAAATTACTAAAATGAAACAACGGATGGGGTTAAAACTTTTTGGTTTTCTGTAGCCTAGAAATACGTAGTTCTGTAAACTCAGTAAGAAAGAGGAAGTTTGGTTCACATAGTCGGTATTGGAATAGGAACATGGCTCAGGTGAACTACCCATGACATTAACACAAAATGGTCCAGCTCAAAGAACTGACTAATGTTCTATTTCTATTTTCTAGAAAAAACAAATAAACATTGCAACAGAAGCTAAACATGCCCAGGTTCAGCTTAAGAATTGTGAGATATTAGAAACAAAACAAATATTTAAAAGGAGTGTATCCAATGGCAGTCAGGTTTGAAATATTTTCTTCTAAGTAACAAAAGAAGAAGAAAAATTCACTTGATGAATGATCTCAATCATCTGACCAAAGCTAACTTTTAAGCTGTTAGTTACTTCTTAGGCAGGTCCCTCTGATTGTGTTGCTAAAAAAAATCAAAGTGAAAGGTCATTGCCCTAATTTTACTAATTGTAGATATAGACCAAGTACAGAACCAGCCAATGTTCCCTCTCAAATATAGAATTATGAATAACCTTAATCATCCCAACTACCAAACCAAATTAATTTATGTTTATTGGGTCTGCTCGGGCAATTAATGGATCATCTAAGGAGCGTTGGGACTTCTCATTTCTGCACAGAACCATCCAATACCTGTCAGTCTGTATGTTACTTACATATTAATATAATAATAAGGAAGGGGGGTGGGGTGGGGAGAGAGGAAAATAAATCTACCCAAAATGAGAGAGAGTGAAAAAGGGTTGTGACTTGTGGGTGTCACTAAACATTTACAGTGTCTGAGTTTGTAGAGAAGAAAGGTGGTTGGAAGGATCAGTGGTTGGAACTGAACCTAGCTTACTCAAATAATGCGTATTGCCCAGAAACCGGCCATGATCTTACAAAATCTAAAAGTCTCAGCAGCCACATTAATTGCCACAGGAAACAGCTTCCCATCTCTCTCTCTCCTCTCTGTCTCAATAAGACAACCACCTCCAGTCAGACAAACAACAGGCTCAGTCCCCAGACTCCCCACTAACAACTTACAAGGAGCTAATTTGAATTATTCTCTCTAAGCGGATTGTTGGGATTATGGTGTTCCTCATCTGTTCACCATGTGATTCGGATCTCTCGACATACGTGCTTTTGTAAATTCTGAAGGTCTCTGTGCTGTCTAAAGTAATGAAACAGTTTAGTGATACATTTCCAGGATTAAAAAAAATAAAAAAAAAGCATCACTGACTAATGATCTCAGCCGTCTGATAAGAACTGGTTTTTGACATAGGGGACCAAAAGGGTGTGTTAATGATTAGTTAATACATCAACAAAGCAGCTTCTCTACCAAAATGTAAAAGAGTTCACCCCTCCATCCATGGATATTGTATTCTAAGTTGCACAAAATTCAAGATGGATGCACTAAGGATCTGAGTTCCAAATTCATCTGAAACTTCACAAGTTTCTGGATCGTTTCCGTTTCGGTAATTAATGAAATCCCATTTTTAATCTTCGACCAGGAAAAATGTTTCATCTGAAATTTTGTGAAATACAAACCTACCGATTAAATTCCTACACTATCGATTAAATTCCTTAACTATTTTTGTTTGTCAAATACAAATCTATGCTGATTCATATCGTGTGAGAAACCAATGAATCTGTCTCAAGTCTTTTTTGTTTGTTTACATGTACAAGAAACAGGTTTTCTGATGGGTCACGTGGCTCTGCTAACTGGGTCAACTTCCCTGAACGACCCAGGAATATCGCACTTGGCAATCTAGTTGGAGCCCAAAAGGGCCCCACATGTATTTGTCTTGATAACCTCTCTATTCATGGGGAAAATTTCAGCCCCAGAGTCCTTGCCACCTCCCAATACAAAGTTACAAACCCCTTTTTAGGGCAACTTTCATAATAATATTTAAAAGATAAGAATTTGTATGGGGAACCATCAATACAAGGTGGAGTATAATATTGATGTGGGTTGGACTATTTGCCATCTGGCCAATCAAAAGAGGCTCCTAAAATAGAGGTTGTATCTATTATAATTCAAATTTTAGAGCTGCTATTTTCTTTTCTTCCTTTTAACTATACCACACTGAAACTCTTGATGAACTCACTGGTTTTGTTCGGACATTAGTTCTTGTGAAGAGGTTATTAAGCAATAATAAGGACAAGTTCATTAGCTGCAGGGATCAATGCATATACGTACCTTCTTGCAACTAAGACTTGTTTATTTAATGTAGGGTTGTGGTAAAAAATTTAAATTGTTCATGGATTTCATCTTATGTAACTTTGGAGGCATCTGGTGATTTTTTTTTTTATTAAATATGGAATGACCCCAAGTGCAACTGACTGTGTGATATTTCAAGATACTTTTCAATATATGTACTTCTGGTCCTATAATAAGATTTTGTCTTTCATAATTGACGAGAAAATTTGTTTTTAGTTCTCTTACCACGCATGGACCTCATCTGAAGGTACAATGCAATGATCTTCAAATAACAATGAAATCATATAGATCCAAAAAAAAGTATTCATTCTAAAAAGCTATGGTGTTTATCATCTCATCAGTCATCACATGTGAAAGAAATATGTGCATGCCAGTCTATGTCACTTCTGTACTGATATTCATATGGGGTGATGCATTTGCTTCATCTATATAAATCTTTCTGCTTGTGTTGAGGGTTTCACTTAATGGTAGATCTTACTTGTCCACTGCTTGTGTGGTCCATGGGGTGTATCCAATAATCTTTCAGATGAATGAAAATTGCTCATTTGTTCAGAAGCAAAATGGGGTAATACAGTTCTTTCATATAACTAGCCACATTAATTAATAGCACCAAAATGTCACTTTAAATAGTGTGTGTAACATTGGGAAGATTGTTTCTGGTGCTAATTCCCTAAGAGGATAAGGATAAAACTTAATGTTATGCTGCAACCTGAACCTTTATTTTGTCTAAGATGTGAATAACTCAATTTTGTCTTCAAAGCATTGAACTCACACTGCCAGGAAAATGATGGGTTTAATGATCTTTTGCATTAATCCTTGCTTATATTCAATGAACTGCTTAAATACTTTTACCTTTCTAAGACTAGTTAGTTTCATATTTTTATGGTTTGTTGTTGAGCTCTCTTTCTAATATATTAATTTGTTGGTTTTCCAACTATGTTAGTTGCCCCTTCCCCCACAGTTCCTTGGACTTAAAAAGAAACATACATAAGAAAAGATATGATTTCTATCTTTGTAACGCTGATCAATGAAGCATATTTCTCCATCCCTAATTCTTGGTTATTTCAACATCAAACAATTTCACATCAAATTCATATTTCAGGCCGCTCAATTTATGAACCAAAGTCTCCATCACCATCTCTCTCTCTCTCTCTCTCTCTCTCTCATGCCTAATTATTGAGCCTAGAAGGTAGAATTAAAGTAGTCCTATCAACACAGAACCCTGTAATATTTTCCTTAATTAAGCTCTTCATTATTCCAGCCATCATGGTAGAAATGCATTTTATGGAAACCTTCTTAACTCCAACATCACTAAATGCCCACACCCATCCTTTGCACACCTTCCATGAAGTATAAAAATAAGAGCAATAATTAAAACAGTGGGAATTTCCAATAACAACAAAATGTAAGCTTCACCCATTAACTTACATACATAACAAAGTAATCCCACGCCCCACTAGTACCATCTCCACATGGGTAAGTTTCCTTCTTCAGTTCTTCGTGGGAAGGAACTCAAAAAATTGGTATGTAGTAAAGTTGGAATTCGTGGTTGGATTCGGCACCTCAGTCTCCTTCTCTTCATCACCGACACCACCATTTCCACTGTCGCTTCTTAGTGGGAAGAGCTGAAGCGTTTGAGATTCTCCACACTCCTCCTGGTCTTTGCGTTCTTCGCCATTGCTGAGGAGATCAGCTGGGAGATATTCTCTGCTGGGTGTTTTAAAAAGCTCCAGATTTTGGTTGTTTATGAGCTTTGGGTCTACTACTGTTATTGCTTCTGTTGTTGCTGTGGTTATGGTGTTTTTGAGAGGGGTGGTGGGAGGAGAAGATAGCTGCATCATTTGCCACGTAGGATTCCTTTCTACTGAGGTTCTTCTGTGCTGTAATTCTCCCTCCTCGAATTGAATCCACCCGTCTGTTCTACTTTCTGCTACTGCTGCTCTTTGCATTGAAACAGTTTCCTGAAGAAAACGAAAACACATAAAAGATGAAGAAATCAAAATAATAAAATAAACTAAAGAATGAATGAATTACAAGGTCAAAAAATGCAACTTGTTCCAATAACAACAGTCCCGACAGAAAGGAAGGAGGGCAGCTTTTAAACCCTTTTCGTTTCCCAACATATACAAAGCTTTTGTTGCTCTGTGCATCTCTCCTTTCTTTCCCTCTCCATCTAGCCTTTTTTGAACTTTAATCTCAATAGTTCCTATTACTACTTCTAATCATTGTTGCTGTTTAGAGATCTCTGGTTATTAAGTTTAAGAGATTTATATTAGGAACATAAGCAAGGACTATATATGCACCTCTGAAAGGCTACTGCAGTTTGTAGGGGGAGCCCAGTTCTTGGTCTGTTCAACTTCATAGCCTGTCCTACTCGACCCTGTAGACAGAAAGAAAAACAAAACCCTACACTTTACATCTCAAGTAATCAATAAATAAAATAAAACAACAAAAATCAAATAAGGACTTCTCTCTCATGCAGTTTCTCTCTCTTGGTGTTATACTTCTGGTGTCCTACATGAACTTGGTTTGTGGTTGAAAAAAAAAAAGAAGAAAATAAACTGGTGGGGAATAACAAGATTGAGAAGTTACTTAACGTGTTTATTACCTGATTCTTTCTTGTCTAAGCTTTCAGTATCGTAGTGCTGTTGTTCTTCGGAAGCAGCAGAACGACGACGGCGTTTCTGCCTTTCTCTTGCCTTGTGGTTTTGAAACCAATAGAACACATTCTTCCCTTCGATCTTGCCAAACCGGCGGAGCTGAGCAGTGATGTGCTGGATTTGCTCAGCCGTCGGCGTTCGAGTTCCACATCGATATAATTCCTCGAGGGTCCGTAGCTGCTCCGGTGTGGGGTTCCACCGGGAGCTCACCACTGGTTGTGCACTGAACTCTCTCTTACTGTGTTCGGTTACAGTGGCTGAAACAGATAAGGAAACCCAAGCCACACAAAAGAATAAAAATCAAAAGAACAGACGAGGAGTGAAGTTTGAAAAGGAAAAGGAAAGAAAGCAAACACTACTTACCCAGATGAGTATTCAACGCAAAGAAATCTGTACCATGAATACGAGTCAAGCAAGGAGCCATTACAGTTGCAGTGTTAGTGCTATTAGTAGTAAGCCTTGGCATGAGAGGCCGAAGCTTCCGACCGTTGAAAGAATCCGCCATGTTAAACCCACTTCCATCACTGCAACCCATCATCCACATTGTAGCCTAGTAGCAGCAGCAGCAGCAGCTCCCCCTCTCTCTAACTGTGTCCCTCGCTAGATTTCACTCTCGTTATATATCTATCTAGGGAAAATGGTTTCTATATGCTTAGCTGAACAATTTACAGGTGAGGGAATGAAACAAGCTAGAGAATGATGATGCTGCTCTCGCTCTCCTCTCTCTCTCTCTCTCTCTCTCACCACATATGTCTTTGTTGGGGAAGGAGGATATATGAGTGCTATATACTCAGCTCAGCTGTATGAAGGGTATTTTAGTTGCAGAGATGGAGATTGAACAGGCAAGATAGATAGGGAGAGAGAAAGAGAGAGAGTGGTTACCCTTGATTTAAATAGAAGACAGTGAGGACGACAGGAGGTTGACTGGCTTATTGTGAGAGAGAGGGCGCAAGGCAGACAGGCAAAAAAGGCAAAGCAAAACCAAGGCTGAAGCGTGGAATTCTGGGAGTTATCGGGAGACGCGAATAAAAACGACGTGACGATCATGAGGGTTATCATAAGCCTCATCACCTCTTACTCGTATTTATTGTTCGCCCCCTGACTCGTGCCTTTCATACTTATTCTCAATCCGAACTGCCCCTCGCCCCTCTCCCTATTCTCTCTCTCCATCTCATCCCCAACACTATCAAACACCTCCCTACATTTCTTAGATTAGATCACTAGATTGCTCTCTGCATCTGCTAGGTCTTCTCTCTCCTCCCCCCCCCCTCTCTCTCTCTCTCTCTCTCTAGATCTCTCTTGCACGAATTTCCTTGAAATTCCCTCACTGCCCTCACCTATTTAACCATTAGTCGCAGGCCCACCTACCCTTGTCGTCCAATAAATTTGTAATACTTTTATCTACTGGGCTTCTCATGCTAAGGTACGAAAGTCATAGAATGATACAACACCTTTTAATGAGTTATCATGTACACAGGGTTTTGTTTGGAATCTTCCTTCTTCTCCACTCATTCTTCAAACTTCATTCACTTTGAAGTATGAAGGTTCATGTCGTCCCATATGTCCATCATGCCATGCCCATCATGTCCTTGTTCTTGTCCAGTAGGGAGCCCACTTGCTTGACCATATATTGCATTCGGATCATTATGCTAGAATGATTCAGTACATTAGTTGGTGTACTCTGTGCTCACTTCTACAAGCTAGTCATTATTTTCACTTCATATATTAATTGTTATTATCTAGGGTTTGGGATAGGGCTAGCACTAGGGAAATTTAAATTCTTTCTGGCTCCACAATTTTCATCACTTTCTATATATATATGTTCAAGTTTCTTTCTTTCTTTTTTTTTTTAATTTTTTTCTCTTCTTCATTAAATTGTTTGAAAAATACTAAAGATATATAAACATTGTTTTTTTATTCTCACTTATACCCAATTCAATCAATTGCAGCTGCTTACACCACACATTTGGAATATTACCCCCTGAGATGGCACATTTGTGGTGTATGGTAAAGAGTGGAAAGAAAACAAATTTGTATGCTTAGCGCTGCTCAACCATTTCCCATGAGGAGTCGTTTTACTCTCTGGTTCTGGTAATTCACCTTTAGTCTCAATTTTGATTGAAGATTCAATTTCAGCTTTCTTTCATTTATTGGCCCTAGCTTGGTTAACCCATCTTTCCTATGATAATTTGGCCAAGGCTGGACATAGGTGAATCCCTATAAGGGAAAGAGAGGTTCCAAAGGATTTAAAACATTTTTCTCTTCTATGTCTCCTCTATCTTTTTTGTTCTGTGTTTTGGTTGAGGACTTCATTTCCTTCCCAAATCAGTTATTTTTTGCCTAATTGTCTGATTAAGTTCTCAAATTTATAGCCATACATAAGTGGTTTTTTTCTCTTTTTAATGGTATAATTAAATAGGTAAAGAAAGGTCTAATAGACTTCCCCTTAGGTAGTTATTATTGGTAAAATAGTACAATGTTATTTGTATAAAAAATACAAGTAAAGTAATAAATTACGTTAAGGTTGTACGTCTAGAAAAAGAAAGCTATGGGAAAATTCTTGTTTCTAAATGTTGTGACTTGTGAACAGATACTTGGAAAAATGTTACATGTTAAAAACCAAGGGAAAATGATTCTCATTTACAACAGAATCATTTCATTTTAATCATATGAAAGCATTTGAATCAATATTTTAGTCGTCTAAAATGTCTTTCTGGTTCTAAGAAAACTAGAAATGAGTTGACTTCTTGAAAACATGAAATGACCTTGTTCCAATCTATAGAAAGAGGAAAGAGGGGAGGTGAGGGGACCTCTCTCACCACAAAGCTCACACACCTCTTCCCCCTCTCATTTCTAATACATGTGGTTATTTAATTTTAAATTAGATTATTAAAAATATAAGAAGCAAAATTAAAATCATTTTAGGCATTAATTGTCTCTCATAAAATCCATTTTTACTCTAATAACAAGCCTAAAACCTCTTAATTATATCTTAACTATTTGTAATAATCATAAATCTCTCTATCTCTCTCTCTCTATATATATAACTTTTTGTAATAATTATATATCTATCTATCTATCTATTTATAAACACATACACGGATTGTCAATATTTGTAACATCTCCCCTATCTCATTAATTTCCTCTTGTATTCACTCAATCCCTTTTGATTCTCTATAATAAAGTTGGGGGGTATAAATTTGATGTATTTGGGTCAGGTTAAGGACCAAACCTTGACCAGCCCTAAATATAAATTCTAGCCTGGACTTAGTGATGTTAAAACCCAAATAGGAATACAACTTGGGTCGCATTGGGCTGGGTGTGATAAATTTTCAATGGGTCCTTACACAGTAGAACAAGAGCCCCAGTTACGAGATTGGTTTAGTTCCGAACTCGACAACGAAGCGAAACTCGCTCCTCTTCAGAAAATAGATGCTCAGAACTGAACTCAGAGGCAGAAATAGAAAGCTCCCGGTCATATGCCTCTCTTACTGCTTCGGTGCTGCCGCTTGGGAACAGAAAATCCAAGCTGTTGAGGGATTGTTGCAACTCACCGGTTGCTACCCCTGCGCTTCGAAGCACCCGCAGCACCAGGGGAAGGGGTAGAAGAGGCAGAGGAAGAAACAGTTCGACCCATTAACTTGCAGGCCTGTTTTTGGGTTTGTTAGTTTCTAGGCCTTAGGTGGATAGGCTTTGTCTGTGGTTCAAGTCCTAGGTTTTCGTTGTGTGTGTTCTTATTTGTAATTAGAGCCAGGTCAGGTTGGGTTCGGGTCGGGTTTTGTATATGTATCAACAGAATATATTCAGGCCTGAGTTCGAGCCCAACCCGACCATCGAGCCTAAGTTTTGAGCCCGAGTCCAACCCTTATATAAAGCCCAAAGCCCGGTCTCAAGCCCAAGCCCAGCCAGAAATTTGAAAAGAGATTTTTTTTCTTTTTTTTTTATTCAGTAAAAAAGTGTTTTATTTATATTAAAAACCTTCAAAACTCAAAAATAATAAACATCTCACTATTACTTAGAAAAAAAAAGAGCAGAACAAAGAAAAATATTATATATATATATATTTTATTAAATAAAATATATTTTTATTATTTAATATATAGTATCAAGTCAGACTCGGGCTCGGGTTGGGCTTTTTTGAGAAAGCCCAAGCCCGGCCCGATAAAAGTCGGGCCCGATGCTTTAGGCCCGAGCCCGTGGGCCTAAAATTATGACCACGCCCGACTTAATAACAGGTGGGGCTGGGCCAGCCCGTCGGGCTACCCGACCCATGAACAAGTCTATTTGTGATGTTGTTTGGCCCTTGAGTGTTGTACTTGGGCTGTAAGTGGTTCCCTATGTGATTTGCTAGTTTTGTTGCCTTTGTTCATCTCTTGTACATTTCTTTCATTTTTCTTTTAATAATAGATATCTTACCCTATTCAAAAAAAAAAAAAAAACCTTAATCATAAGACTTAATGAGAAGGGATTAAATGATATGAAAGTAGTAATTGAAGTTACATTTACAACCCTTACAATTAGAGATGGACTAAATACATAAATATAGGCATTTAGTAGTCCTAAAATCTGACATTAAAACTATAATAAAATAATTTTTATATTCTTTTTCAAATAAAAAAATTAAAGGTAACAAAACTTTTACTTTACATTCACACTTTTATATAGTATAGATATATAGATATAATGAAATTGAATCTTAACTGAAAAACCAAACAAAAAGTTTCGATTCAGTTAATTTGGTTTTAGCTTTTCCAAGTTTATTAGGTTCAGTTTTTAACCAAATAAACTGAATCGTAACCAATATCTCACCACTAGCTATATCTCATGTATGATCTCTTCTACCATCATGATGCGAAGATTACCTTTAATCTTGTGCTCGTTGTTTATTTAAATAGCTAGTTTTTTGCTTGTTATTTATTTGCTCTTTGCTTTATCTATTCAAATTTGAGTTTCATTTTAACCATTGGAATTCATGCTTTGTGATTTACTTCTTTAGTATCTGCACTATCTCTGAATTGGGTCAAATCGCCCAGCAAAAAGAAAAAAGAAAAGGTCAAATCATGGGAAAAAGTTGGAGATAGATAGTATGTGAACAAATGTTCTTCCATGAAATTTGTGACCATTGTTACTAGTTTGACCTAGAAATAGCCTTTTTTTGTGTGTATTTACCTATCATTTAGCTAGATAGATCATAGATGGACAGAGAGGTTGTGTGTGTGTGTTTTTTATTGTATAGGTTTGGTGTAGTTCAAAATGGATAATTCTTCTTTTCCTGTAATCTTTTTAAGGGTTATCTGTATCCAATTTCATGGCTGATTAACGCTTGTCTTGTATTTAGGGTTTAACCCCTTGGACGTGCTTAGCAGAAAATCTCATATTTCCAAAGCTTAGTCCGTATAATCCAATGACAAATTGCTTCAGGGCTTGGTCCTAAAACGAGATGTATTGCATCCTTTTCCATACAACAGATAAGTTTTTCAGTAACTATGTGTAGGGATTAGGGTTTGTATTTGGGTCAGGATTGAGCCACAGACGAGTGAGTTAGTAAAAATCGGATGGAGCGACATTTGGGGTGTGATTGTTCCATTTTGCCACGTGGCCATCTTTAAGCCACGTTAGATAATGGGTGACTCACCAGCAACTCAGCAAGGTCCACTCTCATATTCCTTTCTGTTTTCCTCACTAATTTATGGAAGTTCCATTTTATTACAACCGTTGCTTTTGCTAGTGATGTGTAGCCCAAGTGTGAGTGTGAGTGATGGTTCGTCAACAGGGGTTGGGCCTTCTATGCTTCTAGCAGTCCAATGTTCCTTCTTCTTGCCCATAGGCCCATGTCCAAGACTTCTTGTTGAGCCCAAGAACAAAGCCCACTCCAGAGAGAGAGAGACTACAACCACATCATGATTAAATGTCAAATACTTCTAATTCCAGGTGAAGTGAAAGCCCACCAAAGGAGAGAAAAGAGTCAAATCCCACCAAAAATGGGCCAGAAGTGGCCCAAGCACTTACTAGAAAAAATATTTCTGAAATATGATATGGTTCGTGACAGCTAAGTAATTTCCTAAAATAACAAGGTTTTTAGGATTCCAGTCCAAAAGGCAAGTTGGGTCGACACGGAGGTGAATGAGAGACCAAATTTGCTCCTTACACAAGGCGCCTTACACCGACCTCACAGTTACAGGTACATCATACTTTATGTGTTATTATTAACGGGAAATGTTTCCAATACACGGTGGTTTGTTCCTGTGAGGTCTTTGTGAGGCGCTCTGTAGAGAACTAACCCACCTGGCAATCATCTAGAGAACTAACCCACCCCAATAATTGACATAAGATCTCGCAGTAGGTACCGCTTTTCTCAACTACCAAATCCGCACCGTATCTTCCCATGACACAAGGGCAATCATGTAATTTCTTATGCCTGAAAACCAATCTCCACCGTTGGATCTCCTTCGCCCCTCGTATAAATAACTGTCCCTCCACACTCGAGCCCTCGCAGGGAAGTTGCACTGTCGGTTACTCGGCAACTCCTATTCAGTTAATTTTCTTTCCATTTTAGTCCTTACCAGCAAACTACCTCCCCAGCGAAAATGCGTGAAATTCTACACATTCAGGGAGGGCAATGCGGGAATCAGATCGGATCCAAGTTCTGGGAGGTGGTGTGCGACGAGCACGGCATCGACCCCACCGGCCGGTACAACGGCACCTCCGATCTGCAGCTTGAGAGAGTGAACGTTTACTACAATGAAGCCAGCTGTGGACGGTATGTCCCGAGGGCTGTCCTCATGGATCTTGAACCAGGCACCATGGACAGCGTCCGGACCGGTCCCTACGGAAAAATCTTCCGGCCCGATAATTTTATCTTCGGACAGTCCGGCGCCGGCAACAATTGGGCGAAAGGGCATTACACCGAGGGGGCTGAGCTGATCGACTCAGTTCTTGATGTTGTGAGGAAGGAAGCAGAGAACTGTGATTGCTTGCAAGGTATCTATGAATTCTCGTCGCAGAAAGCATTAGAATTCAGTATTAATTCTTACCTGTTCATGTTTATCAATGGGTTCTTACTTCTTAATATGAAGGCAGGTTTTCAAGTCTGTCACTCTCTGGGAGGTGGAACTGGGTCTGGAATGGGGACTCTGCTCATATCAAAGATAAGGGAAGAATACCCAGATCGTATGATGCTTACGTTCTCAGTCTTCCCGTCGCCGAAGGTGTCCGACACCGTCGTCGAACCCTACAACGCCACACTCTCTGTGCATCAGCTGGTGGAGAACGCAGATGAATGCATGGTCCTTGACAATGAAGCGCTCTATGATATCTGTTTCAGGACTCTCAAGCTTAGCACGCCAAGCTGTAAGTAGAATATGTAGAACCCATGCTGCAATCTTTTCTGGGTTGCTTACAATTCGGTCACTTAATTTCTCAACTGAGTAGTTTTTAACTTCATCGATCTCTATCTGGGTAGCTGTTACGTTCCATGGAACTAAAAATAATTTGTTGATTTGTTATATATATGTGTGATGATGATCCAGTTGGGGACTTGAATCATCTCATCTCGGCGACGATGAGCGGAGTAACATGTTGCTTAAGGTTTCCAGGGCAACTGAACTCAGATCTGAGGAAGCTTGCAGTAAACCTAATACCGTTCCCTCGACTTCACTTCTTCATGGTTGGGTTTGCTCCATTGACGTCCAGGGGGTCACAGCAGTACCGTGCGCTCACTGTTCCTGAATTAACGCAACAAATGTGGGATGCGAAGAACATGATGTGCGCTGCGGACCCACGACATGGCAGGTACCTGACTGCATGCGCCATGTTCAGAGGCAGGATGAGCACCAAGGAAGTGGATGAACAGATGATCAATGTACAGAACAAGAACTCATCCTATTTCGTCGAGTGGATACCCAACAATGTCAAGTCTAGCGTCTGCGACATCCCGCCGAAGGGTCTAACGATGGCATCGACATTCATCGGCAACTCGACGTCGATACAGGAGATGTTCCGGAGAGTCAGCGAGCAGTTCACGGCCATGTTTCGGAGGAAGGCCTTCTTGCACTGGTACACTGGAGAGGGAATGGACGAGATGGAGTTCACTGAAGCTGAAAGCAACATGAATGATCTGGTCTCAGAGTATCAGCAGTATCAGGATGCCACGGCGGAAGATGAAGGCGAATACGAAGAAGAGGAGGAAGAAGAAGGAGGAGGGGTGGGTGAATGAAGGTGCTCGACGAAATTATGGTGATGGTGATAGATGTGATGATATGGGTGAAGGAGTAGTGTTGGGTTTGAATGGGTAAAAACAGAGTGGTTGTAGAGTGCGATATTAGCTTAGTTTGATTGGAATGTTGTTGTTAGTTGGTGCGTAGACAAATTAAAGAGCCTTCTAATCAGATAGCTGTGGTGGGGTTTGCTTTAGTTGGCATTTGGTGGATATAGATATAGCCAGCTACCTACCTTACATTTTTCAATTCATTATTCCAGGTTGTTCTGAGTGATTTGTTAATATATATATATATATATATATATAGAAATCTAGTTATCTTAAAGAGCTGTGAGATGATGAATTAATTAATGGTGATCCTTTTTTTTTTTTATAATATAGTACATGGTTTGGCTTCTAGTCGGCCATGTTACTGAATTATTGTTTGTTTTATAATTGATTTGATCGGTCGTCCTGTTAGGGGATGTATTTCTTTTTGTTTTTGAATGGAAGAATCGTGTCTTGTGCCGACTAAGAATCTGGGTCTAGGCCAGGGTCAGTAAGCCATGTACTAATTAACCCCATACATAATCTTCACCAAGGCCGCCAGAGAGAGAGAGAGATAACTTTGAATAATATTTTATCACTCAAATGCATTACAAGCTATATGTAGGTTGTGCCTACGACCTTTTTATTGTTTATTTATTTATATGGAATTAGTTCTAGCTAGGTAATAATAGGTTCTAAAAATGAGGGAGAATTGGAGAAACATTATTAACACCTCAAAACTAACTAGTCTAACCAGTGGGTATGCTGATATATGGGAATTCAGTGAGGGGGTTGGCGTACACTTTGGTTTTCTAATGTTTATGTTTTAATTTTCTTAAATTAGCTAATCAATTTAAAGCTATTTATGTAATCTATATTATAAAAAACAAATATTGTAATCTATATTATGCAGTACTGTCAGATGGGATGATTTCTACAATGAACGTATAAGCTTGGTTTCCTTTTAATTTTGTTTTGTTTTGTTTTATATTTGTTATGTTTGGTTTGAAAAAGGTAGGAAAAGTAAGGGATATGAAGAGAAAGGTAGGAAAACTTATACAAGGTTTGTAAAGATTTTTCTACCTTTCCTTCCTTTTTCCTTCAAATCAAACACAGCCTTAACTTTTCTGAACGTGTATTGTTTCCAACTTGGGCCACAAATATAATGTATACTCAAAAAAACCACAAATATAATACATGTATATAATATTTCAATGCTGTAATGTCGACAAATTGGGATTACCTCAACTTAAACCGATCCAACCCTATCGTGGATGGGTTGCACCCTACCTAGTTTACTACGCTTTAGGTAGATACTGTCCTGTTAATTTTCTTCTTTGGCACAAAGGCACATTTGGAGAAGTTAAACGATTCTTGAGTTCACAACAGAAAACGGGATTTCTTACTCACTTTTCCTACCCACTCTTTACCCCCTGGCAATGAGAGTGGGTAGGAAATCTGGATTCCCAAAAAAGTACTTGTTTCTACATTTAAGCATGAAGTATTTCTAGGGGGAGAGAAGTAAAGATCATAACAGTGGAACAAAAAAAATCAATTACTAAGGCTCCGTTTGCTTTGTGGGATGGGGATGAGAAAAATGGAATATTTCAAAAATATTCCATTTTCTCATATTTGTTTTCAAGAAAATAGGGGGATGGGATGAGAAAAAGGTGGGATGCGAGATCCCAAAATCGTGGATTCAAGATCGCACCAAAACAATGTGACCCTGGTGGGAAAACTCGAGACAACTCAAGTTACGATCTGCCTCCTCCCGTAAGGCGGCAGCGATGTTAGAGCATGACCATGCCGGTGGGATCATCATCATGAGAGTTAGAAGAGCACGAGCCGAAGGCAGCAGCGATGACGACTGAACAAGTTACGATAGAGTTAGAAGAGCACGACCATACAAGTCACAGTGGCAATCAGGAATAAATAGAGAGGTTGAAACGAGAAGAAGAAGAACAAGAGAGTGGGAGAGGTGGGAGATGAAGGGGGTAGCCGTTGCCTAACTCACCTCTGTTTGTCTAGAATGAAGGAGGAAGGTGAACAATGCCATTTTAGAGGTGGGAGATGAAGGGGGTAGTCGTCGCCTGACTCACCACTGTTCGTCTCGAATGGAGGAAGGTGAACAGTGCCATTTAAGTCCCCTTTTACACTTTCCCATCCCATCTTAATAAAACCAAACAATGTAAAGTTAAATTTTTACACTTTCCCATCTCACCCAAATTTCCCCACAAACCAAACGGAGCCTAAGAGAAAAACAATTCAATAACTTTGTTAGCACTAGTCTACTGTTTTTACAGCGTATTTTTACACCCTTACCTTAATCTAACTTGCTACTCTTTATTAGAATTCAATTAAGTCTTATAAAAAGAAGTCCTAATTGAAGCCAAATTGGAAAATTCCACTACAATGCTAAATTGGTAAATGCGTATTAAAATGGAGCATTGGAGTCAATTTGGTAGGGCTGTCAACCGTCAACTATCTACATAAAATTGGAATCGACTTGATAAGAAATATTAAGGAATTGGAACCGAACCAAACTCGATAGGGTTTGTAATTTTAGATTCAAAACCAAACTGATTGGTTATTGGGACAATCAGGTCTAATCCGATGAACTCGATAAATGGCTCAGGTTGGGTCTGAATCAATTTGGGAATTGGGACTAGGTAGAACCAATTCCAAACCAATAATAATTAGGACAATAGATCATGAAGTGAAACTGATCCATTAGTACCAGATCTTGGAACTAGAACCGACCCAATTGGTTTGTGTACATCGGGTCAAAACCGATCCATTGACAACCCTAAATTTGGTAAATGCATATTTAGTTATGTTGGTGGCATTATTCCTACTTCTGATGTGTTTTAGAGTGGTCCCATCTTACCCAGAACTTGTTAAATTCCTTCTATGGTTCATCAATTTAATTCAATACTCTACTTAATTGAATAAGGTATAGTGTGGATTGGGTTTAGGTTGAAGTGTCGAACCAAACCCATACGACACCCCGTCCATTTACATCCTTAATCCGACATGGAGTTCAAAACTGAATCTAGTGCCAATTTGGGAGGGCTTCCATGCAGTGGTTTCTGACTTTGTGAGGTTGGCCCACCAGAACAGCCTAGAAGCCCTGTTTGATGAAAACCCTGGAGAGCCAAGAATGACTATCTGAAAGCCAAAAACATGGCTTTTCGCCTTTTTTAGTGATCTCCAAAGCGTCTATGTGAAGGCTGCTCAACCAACGGTTAAGCCCTCCCAAATGGGTACCTTGTGGTCTTGTCTGTCTTAAGCGCAAAGGTTAGATTTAATAATGGCATTATGTCTTGGGAATCTTTGTTTCGTTCGTTGGGGCTCTGCCACGGTTAATATCAACAGCTCACAGGAGCCCCAGAAAGTCAGACTCGGCACACAGGAAATGATCTTAAAAAGAGATCATGCTTTTCTTATTGATCATTGTTCAATCAAGATCCATGGCTACCCAATTGGCATTGGTTTACAGGAAATATTCATTTCTGCTGATATATACAAGAACACTGACAATAATCTCAACGGAGTTGCTCAAAAGGCCCTCCTTTCTCAAGCTCATGAATTTTGTAAAGTCCAACAGAGATGTTTACTCTAACCCAGGTTATCCTAACAACCATCTCATAGTGGTGAAAGAATTGCAGGATGCATTGATCTTTTAGGTGTATGAATCTTGATTTTGTTTAAAATGGGTTGCTCCAGGAGAAAGAATAGGATATGGAATTGATTTGAGATAGTGATGGCTCATACAGGGTTAGATTATAATGCATTTTGGAGGTTACATCAAACATCATTCAAGAAGTTTATTACATGTCCCAACACCTACTGCTGCAGCTAGATGCCATGCAGCATGAAGGTATGGAGTTCTGGGGAAGATATCATCAGCAATAAAAAGAGCACCTCCCAAAAGAGATGACATCTTATGCACATTGTGGGCCATTCTCAGGTCAGGTTCATCTAGTACTCTTCTTGCAAATGCTACCTGGAAGGAAACAACAAGAGGAAGAAATCCAGTTAAATATGGTGGAAGCCCTCTAGATGAAGATGTAACTGCACAGCAGTATTTTCCTATATTAATTTAGCAGGATTGTCAAGTAAATGAACAAAAATTATCTGTCAGCAAGAGGGAGATTGAAACCAATGGATTCAGGTTATTGTCAACATTCACAGCGTGACTGATATTAATCCACCTACTATTTGCTTGGTCCTGTTTTGAAACTGATGATTACCTAAAACAGAATGTAGATGCCAGATATGCATATGGGACAAAACTCATAGCAGTCAGAAAACATGGAGCGAGCAAGAGAATGTCTAAGGAAAAGAAAATGCTTAGCACCTATTGAGCCACAATAGGAAGGGAACAAGGTTTTAGGAAAGTTTTGAAAGTTCCAAGTAAAAGGTGCAATCAAGTTAGCTAGAGATAATGGAATGTTGTAAGAAAGCAAAACAAAACCAACTCATCTGCTAAAGAAGAATAATCAGAAAATTAAAGCTGAAAATTTTATTGAAAAATTCCTGTAAATTCAAAACAAGAAGCCAATGGAAATCTTTCTAAAAGAAAAGATGGAACAACCAGAATAACTAGAAATCTGGGGAAGGAACAAACAACATCTCATTGCAGAGAAAGAGATCTCAAGGTTCATAGACCAGCAATCATTAAATGGCCTATTCCCATTTCCTGGTTCCCTTTGTAACCAAGAATTTTAGTAATTATCCATGTGATGAAATTCCATTTTACCTTACAGATCCAAAGAAACAAAATGAATTTGTACCTAGTTAAAAAAGGATGTTGACAGATGAATAGGGAGAAAATATGAATTCAGAGGAAATGTGCTTTAGGTCCAAACACACCTAAGAATCACAATATTCTGTATATATAACCACTGCAATTGAAGGGACTGTCTAGAAGTACACTACAAGATAAGACAGAATAACAACCACCATAAAAAGGATTACTGAACTGCAGCAAGAACTAATGCAAAAGAAAAACTATCCTGAAGTTTAACCATAAGACCAGTTCAACCCTGTGGGAGCAGTGATTATGACCAAAAAAAGCACCATAGGGAACAAGATAAATTATTCAAGTGTATGCTGATTGCCAGCACTTACTACCACTAAAGAACTTGGGTAATTCAAAAGATCAGTAAAATGGATATTATATACAACAATTATTGGATGGAGCTCAGAGCAACAAGTGATATTTCAAGTTTCAATACTTCTGTTAATTATAAAAAAAAAGAAAAAAGAAATCAAGTTTCAATAAGAGAATCTCTAGAGGTATGAGATCATCACCATTATCTGCAGATAGGTTTGTAAAATTACAATGCAGTTTATAAAAATTATAACAAAATGAATAAAACAAATTGATATCTAATTTAACAAAACACCAATAAATCCCAGGATAAGAAGCAGAAGATTACCTCCATCAGACCAGTGTGTACAGCTGAAACTATTAAGGGCTGGATAGGTAGAAAAACAGCAGATGCTGCTGTGAGAAATTTTGGGTTCTCATTCCTGAGTGCCCTTGAAAGACACTGCAATAAGATTCAGTTAGGTCCAGTAAAAGACCCTTGAAAGTGAGCAGTAAATTCTTCAAAGTAAATTGATTTCATGAACTGCCATGCATTTAGCAATGAATGATGCATCAAGTTGAACTGGTTGACACCAAGAATGTGGAATGATATTGTTAAATTGTTGGATTTTATTTTTAATTATTGGTTTGTTATTTCTGATTGGCAAAGATTTAATGGATGGTATAGGAACAGCTTCAGCAACTGCAAGAGACATCCATGCCTTCCCAGCAATAACATTTTCATAAGCATTCTTAAAATCAAATTATGAAAAAAGAAATGCATAACAGACAATGAGTAAAATAACCCCTTGATGCATAAGTTTCACGTAAAAGGCAATGTACAATGCAATTAAATTCCATAGGATGTTTGAAACTGCACATTTACCTGCCCTATATATCAATGAATAAGGAATGTATTTATATAAAATTTATTTTGGGAATTTATTGAAGTTCCATAGAGCATTGTTACTTTTTGATAAAAATTGATCTATGTGCTAAGTCAGTATTAGCTGACACCATATAGTTGGGACAAGGCTTAGATGATGATAACAAAGTGCAAGATTTATGAGTTAACTCTAACTTACAACTGTTGCTGCTGCGATCATTGTATAATCTGCCCATCTTAAGTACTTCCTCAGCTCTCCTCTTGAGGAGTGGTATAAACTTGATGCAACTCCAACTCCAATTAATGAATTAGCATACAGTGTGCAATTCAAATTTTTCCTGCATCATCACTAAAACAAGTTATTGGAAAGAATAAATGAACATAAGTATATTGATGTCAGATATAAGGTTAATCAAATCTTGCTTTGTCACCTTGGGGCCTGGATTCCAAGGGCAATAAAAGGAAGTGATGTAAGCACATTAGCAATTGTTTCTATGACACTCCGATCACCTAACACAAAAAAGATGGAAAGTAAGCACGAAGAAACAGTTCCAACAGAAGATACAGGAAATATGCATACCAGGCAACAGTATTCAGCCAAACAGTGCATTGTCCACCATACTTAATAGTATAGTATATCAAGGTATCAATGGCAATGGTGCCACTAAGGCAACAGATCCTCCTATTGCCATGGTACCCATGGCACCAATTTGATGCTGACCACATTGAAACAGGGTGCTACTCATATATACATAGATAGAAATGGTAATATATACATAAATATGATTTTTCAAAAAAATATATATACATAAATATGCATAATGCAAATGTTAACAGATTACTAAACATGAATAGGAGGGTTGTCCGAAGTAGAAAATTCAAATAGTCACAGGTGTATTAGATAGATAGATAGGGACAAAACCCCTGTTTCAGAAACAGAGATAAATAGCCTCAGGTAAAGGCTTTCAGCACGCCCCCTCAGAAAGTAAGACAGAGATACAAGAAGAAAAAGATGATATACAGGAAGAGCCCCATTTTCCACATAGCAAAGAAATGGATGATAGGATGACCATAACAGAGAAACAACCAATGGCATACCCATAACACAATGATAAGTTGTTATGTGTAAAGATGATACAAATGGTTTAGCTATATGAAGTTTACTTAATTCTGTGTTAGACAATATAAATAGGTTGGTATGTAAGGACTATCTGTGTAGAGAATCTAGAGATAATACAATTGACTTGCATACATACACTACAAACAATTTTTTGGAGCTTCAATATGAAACTTACAATGGCCACCATTTTCAATGGGCATCGAACTGACCATGCAACAATAATGAGCACCGTTAAGAACATTGTAGTATATATTATAAAATATATTGTCTTACCTTGAAGATTACAACGAATGGGCCTTAAGCATGGTGGTCTTTGCTGCCATAGTCGTCTGAGAAAATATGCAAAGCATAATTACTGACTTACTTTTCATTATACAACAACAAAATTAACAACTCTACAATCTACATGCAACATAACATGGGAAATTGAAACATTCAATTTTGAAGATTTGGCTGTGTCAGACTTGTTATAGTCAAGTTTATAATACAGTGACACTTTCAATGTGACAGAATTTAGGTAATTTTGTATCTTATTATCTAACTACTTTTGTTGTATTAAATATATAATATTCATGTATATGCAAATATCTATTTACATACGACACTAATATATCTCCTACCATGCACAATGAACTGTTCAAGTTTTCCAAGCTTTTGATTTTGCTGAGGTCATTGTGTCCTGAACCTTTTATCAGTGTCTGTCATTAAGATGTGTCTAGGATAAATATAGTTCTTATGTATTCTTCCATGCACAGTCATATGCATTGTAGTTTACACAATCAAATTGTAGAACTCACTGCATTAATAGTCTCTGGTTAGAACCAAAAGCTGAACCTTCAGACGTAGGTTGGTGCAAGTCCCTGTCTTTAGGGATCTCTTTCACTATAAATGGAGAATGGGGCAACCGCTGCACTCCATGGACCTCTTCTAGGACTTTGCAGGAGTTCATCGTGCTCTGAGGACTCATGAGTTACTTATGATTTTATGCAATGGATTAACTGCAACCAGGAACTTGCAAGTATTGATGGAAAGAAGCACGCCAGCAGCTACAACCTGTTAACAATACAAAATAACAGGAAAATTATCTTATGGTCTGGAAATACATCACCTGATTTTCTGCCAATAAATGAGAAAGCATGTAACATGTTAAACACCAAGAGAAATTCATGGATCTAGCAGCAATGCAGCACATTGATAGCAAGCTCTCCAGTATGCTATATCCTATGAACTATTTTCCATCATCATCCAAGCCTAATGGCACCAATTTATGTTTGGATAGACACACCTTATTCAGCTAACCTGCTTCAGAAAGAGCCGTACCTTCTGTTAAGAAAGTTTTTAAAACGTTTTCTCACTACCTCAACTCAGAAACCACTCGGTTGGGTCTCATTCCTGCACAACTACCGATCTCAGTTGGGTCTCATTCTTTCTCATCCACCGGGAGTTTGGAAGCACCCATAAGTTACCCTATATGGACTGTTAACCATCATATATCAATATTTTTGATCTTCAATTCATAACCTTCAAAAGACATCTAATACTTTCCTAATTATAACCTAAGGTTGTATTTGGGGGTCAAAAGGGAACTGTAGTTCCTGACTCTGCAACAGTCCTGGTTCCTTCTTTTAGGCCAAAATGCAGAAAAAGAAGAATTTAGAAAAGGGCTTAATTTCTTTTGCAGAGTAAATCCTCTTTGTTAAGTAAGTTTTAGTTAAGATTTACAATTTCAAATCAAACTTTTTTCCAACTAAGCTAATTCAATTCTTCTCAGGAAGTCACTTAATTCTAGAACTTTGCAATGGTTCAACCAAAACAAATACATTTCTAATTGCAGCCCGAATTACTTCCTTTGAACTCCCACCAGTGATTGGAACCCACTTTATCAAATCATTACTGAGCTATATTTGTTCAAACGCATCAGGCAGAGGCTACCTCTAGACAACAAAGTGAGCCTAAACTTGGGATATATTCCTATCAAGACCATCATTTTTGTTTTAATTTGTTTAAGTATTTATGAATTTAATCTTTCAGGAAACGTCAGCGAATACCTTTCCTTGTCATAAGCTCAAGAATTACCAAACAATACATATCTGCTCTTTGGTGTTCAGTTGCAAGCAAGCAATATTAATATCGAAATCAACGAAAAACAAAATAAAAATTGGTTTTTCTCTGAGCAAACTGAAATTAACTCTAATTCTGCACATACAGGAAAGAAATGAACAAAATAAAAACTTCTGTATGATAGATAAGAGAGAGAGAGAGAGGGAGGGAGAGGGGAGAGAAAGAACCTGCTGGCGCGCGCTAAGAGCAAGAGGAGTCGATGTTCTGTTGCTTCTTGCCTCTGCTCACAGTTTGGAAATCTGAAGGCGAAGCCGGGGTCAGTTGGTTGAATCAAGACTGTGGGGAATTGGGGATTCTAAAATCCTTGCGGGTCCCCTCTCCTCAACGAATCTTCCAGGTGTCTAAGCATATTCACACATATATCTCAGGACCATCACCCTAAATCCTAACTCGATGATGGAATGATTTATTGACATCAGATTGGAATCTACTTTGTACCTGTTCCCCACCTTGTATTGTTCATTTGTCCTCGTGGATCCATATGAGAGATGTACATTTGCGCGGACCGTGCCATGCCGGCTGTGGGCGGTTTCGGACCGTGCCTTCCTCCCTTGATATATTTTGGAGGGTCGGGTTGACATGGCCTACTGTTTGAGTTCATACGGGCCTGTATCGTGCCATGCTACGAGATGGATTGATTCATGGGCTGAGCCTTAGATTAGGTCGGGTAATAGATCATATCAAAATTATTTATTTAAAAATTTTTGATGTATATAATATATAATAATTAAATAAAATTAAAGAAAATTATTTATTTTAATAATATTATATATATATATATATATATATATATAAAAGCTGTACCGAACCGGCCACGAGTGATATAATCCACAAACCTAAAACCCCAAACCCGATACAATCCATAAACTATTATGCCGGGCCAATTCAAAATCATGCCAGATTGTGCAAGCGATACGACTGGATTTATACCTTATATGAAACCAATGGACATTATGGAAGCGCTCGACTCAAATAGCGCCCTCACCATCAACGGAAGT
The DNA here is from genome assembly GCF_000365185.1 of Nelumbo nucifera. Next base: position 1,669,153 of record NW_010729164.1, read on the forward strand.
TCTCTCTCTCATCTCTTATCGCCAATTCGCCACACTAAGTGAGTAAGTGCTTCGTTGTAAAGTAGTTGACTTGTTAGTGCCCAAGTGGGCCGGGCTGGCACGGTCCAACGTTCTTTATCTCTTATCACCATTGATAAGTGTTTCGTAATTCGTTGTAAAATAGCCGACGACGACATGTTATTGCCTGGGCCGAACCGCCTACGGACGACATGGCCCAGCATGACTCGGGGCCATGCCAGGCCTGGCCCGGTCACTGTAGCAAGTTGATCGTCCAAACCCCTGTATCATGCCGAATATATATATATATATATATATATATATATATATATATAAATTTTTATTCTTAATTTTATTATACTATTATTTCAATTTTATTGTAATATTTCATATGAAATAAAATTTTAAGAGTTTTTTTCATTTTCTTGTTTATCTTGTTAATTTATTTTTATTTTTTTCATTATTTTTTTCCAAACCTTCTAAAAAAATAATCACGGTGCCCACGGCCTGACCTGACATGGGCCCATGTCAGCTTGTGCTTCGAGCCATGCTGGGCTTCCCTTTTAAGGGGTTCCGGGCCAAGCAGGCACAACCTGCCCAGTACCATTTGCTGGCACAGCATAGCCCACTATAGTCCGAGTGGCTCACATAAATTGGCTGTACTAGCCTGACACAACCCACATTGCACCTGTACTTCTAAGTATTTAAATCAATTTTTTTTTTTAATTTTTAAGTATCCAAATCACTTAAAAAAATTGGCCCGGCCCACAAATTTTCACACTTGTTCTTCCTGGGTTTTGTGTTCAAGACCGGCTCCAATAAATTTGTATATTACATATATATACAATAGATTTATATATGTGTATATCAATATTATAAAAGAACATATATGATACAAAATAGGGAAAATCTATGATGCAAGAAAGATATGGTATAAAAAGAATTTTGATCAATCAAAATCCACCCATAAATTTTGATAAAGAACACTTGATTGACTACCACGTTTGTGATTCCAATTGATTGGTCAGATGTTTTTCGGATATCATATCTTATAACATATATAAAGACATAGGCCCAGAGCCCGGCCCATCATCAGCCTTGTAGTGTTGTCCGATTAAAGCAATACAGATTTAATCATTCAATTTATTTATAATTGAATTTAATATTTATCCATCCCAATCCCACCCATATGATGGAAATGCCAACTGGTATAAATTAAAGAATTAATATGTATCTATTAGTAAAGTTGATTTAAATGTTTTATGCGGTCTTTTGTCTTTTTTTTTCTTGAATCCATAAAAAGCCATTCCTAAATGTTTTTTACAATTATTAATAGTCATTTTTAGTTATTTTCAACTCCTTTTATTCTTTATATAAGGTATCATAGTCATTTTTAGTATGTTCTATTGATAAAATATGAATATTTTTAGTTTATTTGTTAATGGTGTTTGATATGTAATTTGGATTTAAGTCAAAACTTTTGGTGTATTTTATATGTATATGTGTGTTTTCATTTTTTTTCTTAATTTTTATTCTTTTATAGTTTTTTGTGTTTTCATTTATTTATTTATTATTATTATTTAGTTATGACATCAAGATCAACACATTTAACACAAAAAGTTGAATTGTAACTCACCATCAGAAATAAAAAACAAATAAATTTTTGGGTTAGTCCTGAACTTGTATTTTATTGCTATTATCAATAAAAAATTTATTTTTTTTGTCAAACTTGTTCTATTTAAAATGATTAATTAATAAAAAATATTAGAAATATGCCATAACATTTTCTACATAATTTATGGATTTTTGGCTCTTATAACCCCTAAACTTTGTGGAAAGGTCAAATTTTGCCTTAAAAAACCATTTTTGACCCTAAGCTTTGGTGAAAAAGCCATTGGTAGGCAAAAACATATGATGTTTGAAACAACGTCGACAATATGCCGTACGCCACTTTAGACCCTAAAGTTTGAAAACAGACCACTTTAAATCCTAAAATATCTATTAGTTAAAAAATAAATTTTATTAACCTTAAAATAAATTACTTCAAGGATTTTATCAAATTAGTCATTAAAATAACAATAATTAATTTAATAGTAAATAGTTAACAACAATGAGGAGTAAATTATTAGTTAAATACTAACTTAATTAGCGTAACTAATAGTAAATTAATCATAATTTAACTTAATTGACATAGTTAATTTAGTAAATCAATTTTCTAATTAATCTAATTTACCTAATTTCTTTAATACCAACCTACCTACCTACCTACCCAATGTTTTAAAAACCGACCCGGAGGCCGAACCGTTTTGCCTTCAGGTCGTGGGTCATCGATTCAACCAACCGTGCCAAACAATTCAGACCATGCCACAACATATATATATATATATATATATATATATATATATATATTAAGTATATATATACATATGTATATATGTATAAATATGTTTTAGATATGTTATATGTATTTTTATATTTAATTTATATTTTTAACTCGGTTTTTAATTTTTTAATTTATAAAAAATATTAAAAATTACAATTTGAGGCTAAAAAGGGCTTTTTGTTTTTGCGCAAATAGCAGTGCAAGGCACCTATGGTTCCTTGGGATACATAGATCTTGAAAAGTTGCCTAAAATAAAAAAAAATCACTCCAATTGGACATCAGAATACAAAGTTATGGCCTTTGAATGTTTGCATACATTGAGTGTGCAACTTGCGACCCGATGACCAGGTCGAACGGGCCAATGGTTGAACCGACCGAGTCAAATGATTCTTGACCAAGTCAACAATTTTTGACTGTTTGATGGGTCTTGATTGAATTGGACCTGGAATCTTGGCCGAGTGACGATTCGAACAGTTTGACTGACTAGGTCAACGATAGCTTGAAAACACCGTACCTACCTACCTACGTACATACATAACCATGGGGCGGGAAGTAATCTCCCATGCCTGCCAATGGGGATGAAAATTTCTATCAACATCCCTGTAGGGAGAAAATCATCCCCATCTCCATCCCCTTTGCGGTGGGTCTAACCCATGTTAAGTAGACTAGATTGTATGTAAACTAGGGTTATTGATGGCTTAGTTGCACCGACGTAACTGGATTGAAGTGACCTAGGGTGTGGTTCCGTATAATGTTCCAATTATACTTGGATCGGTTCTAAGTTTTGGTTATTAATGTTCAGAGATGTGGGCCGAATAGCAAAACAATTATTTGGTCCACTGGTCGGTTCATTCAGGCACTAAAAAACTGATGATAACAAAAACTGGTCAACCAACCATTCCAATTAAAGAATTGGTGAACCGGTCTTGATTTCCTAAAACTAGCAAGTTTTTATTCATACAAATTTCAATATATATAAAAACTTCCAAGAGGTTGTGACCTTTTTGCTTGATGGTCATTTTTTTTTTTTTTTTTTTTTAATTCTGGGTAATGCATTGGAAGGGACCTTACCCCATTATTTTTTGTAAAAAATATTGGGAAAATTATAGTCAGAACCGACTGTACATTTAAATTTACATTGTAGGTTGGTTCAAAAATCAACAAAACTTTGATAACCAGCTATACATTTCAAATTATAAAAGCCCTTGCCATGTCATCAGAGGCTTACGTGGCTATTGCTAACATAGGACTCTTAATCCATGTTGGACACAACAAGAATTTTATATCAAAATCAAATCATATATCTCTTGATCCCTTTGTCTCTCGATCTCCCACTCCTTTTATTTCTTGATCTCCCACTTCCTTTATCTCTCTTTCTCTCTCTACCTTTCGATCTCTTGCTCCATTTGTCTCTCCCACTCCCTCTATCTCTCAATCTCCCTCCCACTCTCTCACTCTCACAATCATCTCTCGACCTCTTGTTCCCTCTATTTCTCCCACTCTCTCAACTTTGGTCTACATCCAAATCTTTCTCTCTCTCTCTCTCTCTCTAGATCTCTCACTTTCCCTCAATCTCTATCGTTCTCCCTTAGTCTTTCTCTCACTCCGTCCCTCATTTTTTATTTTTCATAGAATCTTATATGGTATTAATTGGATTGTATAAGTTATAAGTTAGTCAATGGACCAACAAGTTGTATAATCAAGTTATAAATTTCTATCAAGTTATAAGTTAGCCAAGAGTTTCTTATGAGTTTTTATCAAATTGGAATGAAGGAGTTAAAAACATACCAAGTTAGTTTTGTTTTCTTTAGTACGACCTGATTAATAATGTATAAGTGTGTAAGAAAAAAAAAAGAAGAATGAGAGAGGGAGCGTGAAAGAAATTGAGAGAGACCAATATAGATATTGAGAGAAGAGAGATTGACCAGAAGAGAGATTGATGGAGAACAATAGATTGATAGAGAGATAGAGAACGAGAGAGATTGACGAAAAGAATGTAAAACCCTTTTCTCAAATCACACAGTCGTTGAATAGGGAGAGACAACTGTGAGAGTGAGAGAGTGGGAGGGAGATCGTAAGATAGAGGGAGTGGGAGAGAAAGTGAAAACCCCTTTTTTTTTTTAATTTTTAAATAATCCATTGTGTCCAATATGAATTAAGAGTCCCATATTGGCAATAGTCACATAAGCCTTCAATGATGATAGGGTAAATGATTTTATAATTTGAAATATACAGCTGGCTGTCAGAGCTTTATTGGTTTTTGAACCAACCTGAAATGTCATTTTAAATGTTGAGCCGCTTCTAACTATTATTTTCCCAAAATTCTTTAGTTGTGTATGTATATATATGCATATGATGATGTGTCACATGTTGATCGTTTTGACCTGGGTGGTTGAACCGATGACCCAGGAAAGGAAAAACAGTTCAGCTTAGGTCCGTTCTCTGAATATTGTTGGTTATTTTTAATTATTTTAATTGAAGAAAGTGCCCATCACATTGACCTAGTTTAGCCACAAAACAAGAGGTTTTATGCTGAAATTTTTCCTATTAAAGGCTGTTGAAAAGAACAAGAGGGTTGCATTTCTATGTTCTAACATTAAAACAGGAGAGATGCTCAATTTATATAAAATTAGGGTGCTGCTAACAGGTTGGGTCTGGGCCTTGTCCAGGACCATGCATGTCTAGGCCCAGATCCTATTCTACAGTACTCCCCAGGTAGGTCTGGCAGGTCTAGGGCTACAACACTTCGATGTGGGCCCATCCTTCCAAATAAACAAACAATGCCAAATGTTCTTTTTTCTTCTTCTATTCTTTTCATGAACACCTTATCGCGTTTGATTTTTATAAAGTTTGCAGAATGCAGAGCTTTAATCCAAAGTCAAAATGCTCTTCTTTGAGAAGGCAAATACCTTTCAAAAATTTTTCTTAAAAAAAAAAAAAAAATAAAATAAAATAGGGATTGTAGTTCCTTTTGACCTTCCACTGGGGTAATGGCAACATGTCAAATGTGTACCCATGACTCCCGAGTTTCGACTTAAAGGGTTGAACGGACCAATAAGATATTAAATTGGAGCAGTCCAGACTCCACACTTAATGGTTCAAAATATTTATTGCATTAGATTAGAACTGACTCATATTGAACCGAGTTGGTTTGGGATCAACATCCGGTCCAGTGGGTTCTACTCTTCTAAAAGATGCTTTATGCTGCTAATTAGTGGGTCCCAGAGCCCAAGTGGCCATGACTAAAGCATAGAGATGAGATTTTGTTGGGCATCCAAGTTGCAGCCAAAAAATCATGTCAAGATCTAGCAAGAAACCTCTCCCAATTAATGGGGGGGCAGACAGGGAATTTTCGTACACAACCTGCTATATTTTTACCATACGAAGGGATGAGGTTGCCAATCCGATCTGTCCACCAACTAAAGGACCTTGGGCTTGCCAGCTATGCAATCTTCCAACTCCAATCCATATCGGCAATGGAATTTCATTGTATTTTTTTTCACAAACAATAATGCCTATTGACAGTTTATATATTTCACAAACAATAAAACTGCTAACAGTTTTAAGGATGCAACTTGGGTTGGGTCAGGAATCTGTTAAATTTTCAGTGGGCCCGTGAGCCTGAGACCAATGTAATCAGCAACTCAACTTGCACCCCTTTTCATGTGGACCGCTAAACCAATTTTTCATGTGAATGATTCCTTGGTTATTCATCCTTTGTCTCATTTTTATCATCATCATCAACAACTCCTTTTTCTTAGAGATGCAAAAAGAAAAAAAAAAAAATCAAGATTCAGTGGTTACAACTCACACTTGTGGTCAATGGTGGGAAAACTTGGATTAATGTGGTCTGTGAATCCCCCGAACCCTTGACTTATGGCTACTAACTGAACAACAAGGATCAACAGTGATATCCAAAAGTCAAAAGACTCAAAACCCAGCTGGCCTGTGTGCTTCTCTCCAGACTCCAATTATGTATGGTGCAGCTCTGCATCTCACAAGCTTGGACTCCATTAAATTTTAATTTACTACTCTTGCAGGCTGAAGGACAAGCTTCCCAAGTGATGAATACCATTGGAAGAGTAGGTACAGATGATGAAGAAAGCTTTTTCTAGTAACACAGCACCCTTTGTTGCCTATATGGAAATAATTTATATGGGCTACTTCGGGTCTGGGTTCCTCTAACTCACAACATGTCGTACATAAAAGGATCAGAGCCCACTACTGGCCGGGTGCCCTACCTCAAGGGGCCTACCCCAAAAAATTAGTATTAAAATTACAACTGTTATCTAACCACTTTGACTTGTGTATTATAATAATATGATATCTTCTGCATTTTAAAAAATGTGGGCAAAACCATTGTATGATTGCTTTGATGTCTCAGGCAATATCTGAGCCCAATTAAGTAGGTTGTTTTTTCGGCTTCAGTAGGTCTTGATCATGTCAATATGAGATCTAGTAGATCCAGTCCAGTGTCCAGGCCCAGGCTTTTATCATAATTGATTGATTTGTACTGAAAGGACCAAGGAGCCAGTGACCCTTGAAATTTCTGGGCATAAGAACTTTAAGATACTCTGGGGCTCATGGCTAGTACTTCTCCCATATTTGGAGGATCAGGATGAGTTCCATTATATTGTTGGGATGAAAGGTCAAGTGAGGTTGAGCTGAGGATGAGTTCTACTGATTTGGAGTTGGCAATCAATCTTCAGCCAGGTGCTTGTTACCATCTGAACTAGCCTTGGGTTCGAGATAGACCGGGCCTGGTTCAGTTGGTACAACTGGATTGGTTTATATGGCATGGTCCAACTTGACCGGTCTAACCTAGATCATCATCTTCATCATCTAGGCCTTGTCCTAAGTCCCAACTATATATGGTTAGTTATTTGAATCTTCTTGTTTTCTGATTCCATTTTGTTCAGTGATTATGAGAAGGCAAATCAAGAAATCAAGATCCATGACCATGAGAAATTGGCAAAGTTTTTTAGAGAGAGAGAGAGAGATCTGTTTCTGTTTACCTAAGCTCGTTTACCTGAACAAGCTCAATCCAAGCTTGGGTGGCTTCAATTAGTACTTGGCTAAATTAAAGCTACAAAAATAGTTACAAAATTAAGATAGTGCACATAATAAGTGTAGATATTTACAGTCAATTGCCAAACTTTGATTCTATCTTAATTTTGGGCTTGCATGGGCCTACGTTTTTAGTTAAATAGGCTAAGCTGTGCCAGGCCCAAGCTAGTGAATTAGCACTTGGCTCCTGGCCTGGCGCCTGAGATTGCGGCCATAGGCTCTATCTCCAGCCTGAGTCCCATCCCTACATTTGGAATTCTACTCTAATATTAAAAAGAAAGGGAAAATTACTTGGGGGCAGCCTCATTTGAAAGTCTATTTCCCGCTTACTGCTCCTATTTCTGGAAATGCCAAGCAACTTCCTTGGTTTTTCATTTCTCAATTTCAACTCTAACACCATTCAGTTGATTTAACAAACGGACAATAATACCCATGTTAGTATTCCCTCCTTTTCGCTTCATTACTACATCTATACAAACCTAAAGTGCTGTTTGGTAACTGCTTGAAGTGGCTGAACTGAATGGCTTATTGCTTTGTATTTTAGTGAATAAGTTGTTAATGAGATTGTAAGCTCCTTAAATGATTATGAAATTTAGTTGATTAGTTACTATACCTTCAAATATTTTATCGTATATTATCATTTAGAAGACAAAATTAATAATACTTCAGCCATTATCAAGTGGTCCCCTAAGAGTTTTTGTAAGTCTTTTGTGTATCAAAATACTTAAAATTACAGTTTTTCCAAAAGTGGTGGCTGTATTATTCAATAAAAGGGAAAATCTATGATGCAAGAAATATATGATATCAGAAGAATTTTGACCAATCAAAATCCTGTGAATTTTACCATCACCGGTGTGGGGTGGGAGATTCACATGCACCCTAAATCTCCGTGAATTTTGATAAATACCACCAGGTTAGTTTTCATATCTATAATACTGGTTCATTGGTTATTAGTTTTTTCGGTCTTATAGTCAAATCCTAAACAGAAAGGTACAAATTCCTACAAAAATAGAAAAAAAAACAGAAAGATATAAATTATCAAAATCCAAAAAGCAATTGACCAATAAATTTGAATCATAAATATGATAGAGAATCAGGTGTTATTTATCAAAATTCATGGGTGGATTTTGATTGATCAAAACTCTTTCCATATCATATCTTTTCCGTATCATAGATTTTCCCTTAAATAATTCACCCTTCTAATTATAACATGGACTTATATAAGTCACTCAACAACAAACCAAAAACTTAACCAATTATTTTACCTATTTTCTATAATGTTTTACAATTAATCTTAGTTTTTAATTTTTTTTTTGCATTTTAAAATAATCATAACATGACAAAATGGGTGATTGGGTAGACCAATTAATGGTCGGGCCAGTGACACAAGAACCCAATTCCTTTAATTGGTTCATGAACCAGCTAAATCCTGTAGCACCCCTTCTGATCATCTAAATAAGCAACAGCTGGCAAGTTAAGGAGGCCCCACAGCAGTACTACTGTTGATGCCTCCATTGCTTTGTAGTTTGTACTGAACCGTTCAAATGCCAAACTGGCAATGCTAAGTTGCTCACATCATATATAGGGAGAAGTCAAATCACAACAGAACAAAACATAAGCAGGGATATTTGTGCTACGCCTTGTCCTTTTGTATATTAAACGCTTTGCAGGCTTCACCCTCAAACATATATCGATTTATGTGCTTTTTACGTGCATTACAGTACTAATCTGCGTCTACATATATGAAAGAGAGAGAGAGAAGCAGTTTAGATTTCCTTTCTTTCCTCAAATGGTTCATAGTTGATGATCTAGAGAGCTGTACGTACGCTGAGTACATAACGTGTACATCATTGATTGGTCTAGAAATTTGGATGCCTTAGTTTTTGGGCAAATGACTGACAAACACGTAGGACTCTCAAATAGCATGAGGAGCCTGAGTCTTCATGGAGACTGAGTTTGTCTGGCGGCCATAACATAAGAGCTCTTCTCTTGTCTTACTTTATAATCCACCCCTCCAGCCTAAAAAGCTTGCCTACAGCAGGATTGTCATTGTATTTGGTTTAATAGAAAGTAAGAAAGAAACATTGCAAAATCTGTTAAGTACATCCCCTCAAACTTTGTGCTTCTCTCTTATTTTCTATCAAGCCAAACATAGCCTAATAGAATTGCATGCAAATCAGGCAGCTCAGAGAGTTGCTCTTAAGGAATGAAGCTCAAACTGCTGTAGTAGATTCTTGCTGGGTTGAGAGCCTGTCTCTGGCTAGGGGAGAATAAGGAGACTCTTATTTTGGACTTTTCTCCTTTTTATAATATAGTTAATTAATTTGGGTTTGCTTACCCCCAAAAAAAAAAAATTAATTCAAGGGCCCCACATTGAAGAGTGGAACTGGAAACCCTTTGATCACTAGCCAAACAGAGGAGAGAAATTGAAGTACGGAACAACAAGGGCAATTAAGTCATTCCCAGATGGGAAAGAAGAAGTAATTGAATAGAGTGAAATGGGAGCTATAGCTATATAATATAGCAATTAAGTATGTAGCATAAACAGCTTGCTGGCAGAAGCAAAGGGTGAGGTACATTTCCAGCTTTCCAAGCTCCTTCATTTCCATGAAAGCTTTGAATATTCCGGAGACAACGGCTATAAATACTGAACATCCGACTCTCTCAAATCAAATGACTTGGTTAGATTAACCAAATAAATATTCACAACATGCAGTGACAGGGTTCGAAGCCCAAAGATTCACAGTAGAGAAAGAAGAAAAAAGAAAAGCAAAGAAACATAAGAAGGTTCCAGGAATCAAGTTTCAAGGTCCATGTGACTGGTCCCATGAGATAAGGAGAGCATCGAATCGAAGGTTCTCTCATCTCACAGCGGTTTGAAAACCCACACAACGACTGAAACCACGAGTACCCATTTCGGTTCTACTCCACATGGTGAGCTAGCTAGCTTTAGATCAAATTCAGCCTTCAATGGTGCTCTTTCGCCCAGTCTGGTTCAGTGACTAGCGTGACACAGAAAGCAGTGAGTCCACCATAGCCGGTGCAATGACTGGGTCTACAGGAAGAGGGAGAAGGAGTGGCTCTAGAGGTAAAGCTGCAGTTTTCTGTTTATGGGTCGTCTTGATCTCTACTCAGTTGCGCTTATTTGCTGCCGTCGGCAACGCAGCCGGACAGTTGCCGCCCAGAAGAGCCCGGTTTCTTGATTTGAGCTCTATTCCAGTCGTCTCAAGCCCTGCTACGTTTGGAGTGGGTAAAGGAGATACTGCTGTCTTGTTCGGAGAAGATAAGAGGAAAATTCATACGGGTCCAAATCCTCTTCACAACAAGTAAATCCATGGTGCTCCTTCGTTTTTTCTTTTTTCTTTTTTATTAAGATTACTGGGTTAACAATTGAACTGATAGAAATACTGTGTAAGTTGTTTCTGTTAGCTGTTACTGTGAGGACAATCAATTGTACCAATTAATATAATTCTAGTTCATGCCTTTCGGTCAATGCTTTGTGAGGTTACTGAGAGAAGTCTAGCTATGACTTGAAGAATAATCATGGCTACAAGGGACGAGATAGAAGACTGCTGTTAATACTCTGGTCTTCTTCTATTTCTGCACCTTCTGTTAAAGGCTTAAAATTCATTGTTCTGTTGAGTTAATGAGACTAGTTTTATTATACTTTTCATTTATTTTAGTGTCTTCTTTATCTTTTTCTGTTCCACTAATCTCCTACAATCCTAAGGAAACCTGGGTTTTCCTCTTGTTTTTTTTTTGTATTTCATTCTGTTTATCACTTGAATTCTGTTTCTCACTTGAATGTTTTTGTCTAGTTCATGAATTTACAGAGCCCACACTAAAATTGTTTAGGATGTTTTGAGCAGTGATTATTAAGATGCAAAGAAAATTTTCATTTTTGTTCTTTTAAGATGGATTTGTGTATCTTTCTGGGTGTAGTATTTTCTCTCTCTCTCTCTCTCTCTTTTTTTTTCTAAATTTTACATACCTTATTTTGCTTTCAAGTTTCAATGACAAAAGGATGAATGCCACCATGGTTATGATCAATTGATTGATATCAAACCCTCCAATCAATGTGCTACTTCTTGATTGGTAAGTTGGTACCAAAGGCTTGAACCCCAGTCCTGATGATGTTCCAGCATGCTCAGTAATACACATAAATAGAACATGGCTCCTACCTTTGTGGTCAATGATGAAAGCATGGCCATCAGATCAGACAGATCTCATTTGGTCAGCAACACAACACATAGAAAAAAATATGCCACGTGTACAATATAAAAGTAATAGCCCCCAGCTGTGATGCCGTCCGGAGTTTTAAATAATGACCAGTTGTAGGTCTGATTGATTATTCCTAGAAGTCCATCTGTTTGACTTAAATGTCTCCATCTTTTTATTCAAAGAGGATGCTTGTCCTGGGGGACCAACACGCTTTCTCAAGGTTTGAGTCATCACAGCCATACTGATTATTAAATACTACACAGTCACACACACACGGGGAGAGAGAGAGAGAGAGATTTGTGCCACAGTGCCACATACTGACAGGATAGTGTTTAACCTATCAAGGAGAAACCTGTAAAGAAATATTAGAAACTTCCTTGGTATCATCAGTTTTTCAACTAAACCACAGAAGAAACTAGGGATGGAAAGATATTTCTTGAATTATAAGCCATGATTTGAGAAGTTCTAAAGATTCCTTCCAGGGGGAGCTGCATGAAAAATGAGAGAGCTCTCATATTTTATAACAGAGATATAGTTGGCTTTCCCTATGAATTGAATGTTTGCTTGGAGCCATTATTTGCCTTTAATTTTAAGTCTGGGAGTTAAGGGAGTGTTTGATATAGGTGGGGACTGAAGAGCTAGCCATGATATGATGAGAGTGCAATTACCACATCTCACTAAGTCAATTTCCATAAACTGGTTTTAATAGCTCCCACCCACCCAAGCCATGCATTGCTAAATGCTAGCTCATGTGTTGCTTGCTTGCAATTTTTTGGCATCTTCATTATCTTCTTTGCATTGTCCTCTTCATATCATTGCAAGAGCAAAACCTTTACAATCCGGTCCCACCAGGCAGGCAGCTGGTTTGATAGCTGTCTACATTAATATTAATCAATTTACTTCATATCAGTCCCACTCATCAGGCATCATGTATTCCATATTTCACTGATCTTGGCTGTCCATCTTTATTGCTAAACCTAAGTCCTCAGTGGGAATTCCTTCAATCTATATTCTGGGTGGATTTTGATGAAGAACAAGATGAGTGAAACTTTCAACCAGTAGGTTAAAACAATGTTGTCAGACTTGAATCAGACCTGTTCTTTGGTTGCCCAGTTCTTTAGAAAATATTGATTGGTCAAGGTTATCATGTGCTTCCTTTTGATATGTAAAATAGTTTCAAAATTTGCTCTAGAACTACTTTGAAAGAATGGAACAATTGAACCGTTTGACCTGTGACAAATCACCCAAACACATTCATGTCTCATCCCAGCCTGACAACATTTCTGGGTGAAAAACAGATAGAAAGCGCTCTCTCTCTCTCTATGTGTGGGTGGGTTGGGGGGACTTTCTTTAAATAATTAAAGACAAATATAGAAGCTCTGTATCTGTATATTCTTCTCACCAAAATCCAAAATATGAAGAAGTCAGGTAGCAGAGAAGAGCTGTAACAAAGCTAGATTTCAAATTTCAAGTGTATTAATGTTTGTTCACGTGTGATGAAACTCCTGGAAAGAGTCATTTATAGCCTGAGACCGACTCTACTCACTACTTGGATGCACTCCAACAGCCCATCCTATGGACCCACGCGTCAAGGGGACCAGTGATTTTCTACCCGTACACGGTTGGGTACTTAAATAGGAGAAGTCTTGTCCACCTGTCAATCCAGCAGTTCTCCACGTGTAGAGTTCTGGGAGAGAGTTGACAGAATACCTCTCTCAAACCAAGTAACCTAACAGTCATTTTCCAGAAAAAAAAAAAAAAACAAAGTAACCTAACAGTGAATGCAGGAAATCTCTCTCTTTAACCGACCATCTTTAATCCCTGAAGGAATGTTTTATTTTACTGCCACTCCCCCCTTTTGCTTGGCCGGGTCACTTCCTTCCCTTTAATTTTAGAATAGTTATTGCATTGGACTAAATTACCCTCTAGATCATATTTATTCTCCAAAAGCTCCCTTCATTAATGCCACGTATATATGTCCAGATTAATGCCTACCCAATTATTTCATTCCTATCTCTATCATTGGATTCAATAAAATTAAATTCAATTGATTTAAAAGCTTGCTGGTTTAGGAAGTCCAAAAACTACCCTAGAGCTTGGGTCCCACCCCCACCCCAATATGATATAACCACTACCTTGTCAAAGTTCAAAAACTGATATGTATTTTTGTTTTAATGATTCTCAGTTTGGTTGCAGTGCAATAATGTGATTATGTGAATGTATGGGAGTGCAAATAACATAGGTAGTAAATTCTATTTTACTTTTGCTTCATATTTGACTTTGCTTTATTTGTTTGTGAGAAATAAAATAAGTAGCAAGATGAAGTTGTCCCCACCATTATAAAGAAGAGAATAGAGGAAGGTTATTTGTTTAGGAGTGTGGTTGGAAGTAGGGATGTTAATAGGTCAGGTCTGACCCGATGGAGTTGAACCGATTTAGCTGGTTTTGGTTTCAGGAACTAGGACCGACGGGTTGGTTTCGAGTCCTAATGTAGTATCCTGATTATTATTGGTTTAAAACCACTTCTATTCGATCCCGAACCGATTCAGACCTGACCCGAGTTATATTCATATAATACATAATATATATTAAATAAATTATATATAATATACATATAATATATATAATATTTAATATGTTAAACATATTTATTTATTATAACTGGGTCCACCGGGTCAGACCCGATTATCCCGAGAACCAATCGGTTTGGTTCTGGGTCTGAAATTATAAACCCTATCAAGTCCAGTTCAATTCTAGGTCTTCAATATTTCGTATCGGATTGGTTTTGGTTCTAGCTAGTCCCGGCCTAGACTCGACCCGTTGACAGCCCTAGTAGGAAGTTAAATATGCAAACCCTTCTTATCAAAAAAAGAAAAAAATGTAGGAAGCTAGATGATGTTGTCCCCACTTTATATGAGAGAGAATTGAGGTAGGTGGATACAAATTTGCACTGACAATGAATACAAATGAAACAAAAGGTACAAATTTTGTATTAGATAAGAGTTGAAATCGTGAATACAAACATGGATGCAAAAATGAACCGAGTGCAAAATCTATATCCAATTCGTATTTGCATTGCAGACGATAGAGCCTAAGGATTCAATCTAAATGCAAAAAGTGGTTTGGCTATTCATTTATATATGAGACCCAGCCTCAATTCAACTCCAAAGGGGCTTTGTCTTTTGCTTCATGGGCCCACACAAAGAGGGGTAATCTGTCACTCTAACAATAATCCTGCAACCCTGATAACAGCTGGATTTGATCCAAGTATGAAAATATGTATTAAGTCTTAGAAAGTCACTTTGTGCAATAAAATACTCAAATCTGTATTCAATTCATTAGTCCCAAGACCCCAACCATATTGCCAGAAGTTCATAAATTTCAGTTTCTTCTTTCAATGGAAAGATCGGCATTACCCTCATCACCTCATGGTTGCCTCCATTTTGAGAACAAAAACATTAAGGATATAATTGGTTTGAAGGAAAAAGTAGGAAAATGAAGGAAAAGGTAGGGAAGTCTTTACAAATCTTGTATAGGTTGTCCTATCTTTCCCTTCCTTTTCTTACTTTTTCCTTCAAACTAAACATGGGTGTATTCATCAACATGTATGAATTTGATACAAGGATGTTTTCCATGTATGATTTTGTTTTCTAAACAAAAACAACCTGTCACATTAGCAAAAATAATGTGTTCCACCAACGATCTTGATACCAGAAAAACGTGAAATCAATCAACTGGTATCATAAAAGAAATAACCAATGAGGTGGTTATTTATCATGGGGGGATTTGATTGGTCAAAGCCCTTCTGGTATCTTGTCTTTCTGGTAGCATAGATTTTTTTTCCAGGCCATGTGACAATTGCTTTTTGTTTCAAAAAACAAAATTGAAACACAAATAACATTAACCACGTGGCAATTCATAGGAGAACAGCTCTCCTAAGAATAATATATAGATGGGATTATGGTAGGATGATTATATGAGTATGGCCTTTTTCTTGAACCGATGAGGTAATGAGCACAGATAGATATCAACTTTCCCAGAAAGAAAAATAAACTTACAATCAATGCCTTCATTTCCTTCTTTTTCTTTCATCTAGCCAACTTCAGCAATTCATCATGTTCCATTTAATTACAGCACAGGAAAGCCATGGAAAATTGAAAATGTCTACCCAAAATCTAGCTCGGCTCTGTTTGGATTGAAAGAAAATAAAGAAAAAACTGAATCTTTCAAACCAAACACAGCCTAGGGACTGGATGTCTCCACTCTCCACTGAAAAAGTGGATGAACAATTTCTTGGGGTGTTTGGATGGTCAAAAATAAAAATTAAGCATTAATTGAAGGCACAACCACTTTACTGTTAGCAGGAAAGGAAGTGATTGAGTGGGCTTTGAATTTGGACAATTTTAGCATTAATGGAAATACCATAGGATGTAGAGGGACATGAGCTGGACGGTAATTTAACCCAAAGATCTGGTTGATAAATTAAAGAGGAGGGGGCCGACTTACGAGCAAAATAGGAAATGTTATTAGGGCTTGCCAATTATTTATTTAGACTGTCTTTTCTGTTTCTACCTAAAAAGTTTTAGATTGATTAATATAGGCGGTGTTTGAGGCATTTTTTCATGAGAAAATGGCGTTGCATATTTTTCAGGTTTTTTATTTGGTAACATTGATGTTTTTGCCATATAGGCATTTTTTAATGCCATGTCAGCATACTGTTGCTAGTAATATATAATAGAAAAAAACGGGAAAACCAAAAAAGGGTGTTTTCTCATGCCATATCTCTCCTGATTTTCAAGGCATAGTCTGAGAAAATGTTTTTCAGAAAAAGGCTAACCAAACAATAGATGTCTTCCAAAAACGGATTTCTGATATGGCACTGTTTTTCTGAGGAATTGGCATTGATATGGTCCTAACTTTTGGTTTTTTTGTACAAAGTGATTACTCTCATAACGTAGAATGCTTGCCGGGGAGGCATTTTATCATTACACCCAGTGATAACCCTTAAAAATACCTTAAAAGTGCATATGCCGGAGGCTATTTATAAAAACATTATGTTTGGTTTCGTGGGAGTTTCTTGAGAGGCATTTTTTTAGATAAATGTTTATCTGAAAAGTGTTACTTTAAATGTTTTTTATGCTTTTTCGGTTAGGTTGGATGTTTTATGAGGATTTTAAGTAATATCCCATAAAATTGCTTTCCACCTCAGATAAAGAGTGCAACATCAGCATTTCATTTCAAGAAATGCCCTTGGGGGAAATATGAATTTGACGTTTCTCCAAATGCCCTATGCACATAAATCAAAGCATTTTAGTTTTCTAATGTACATTTGATAAATGGTGAAACAAAACAGTTGTTTCATATGCAATAAACACCAATGCCTATGTGACACTGATGTGACAGCATTTTTTCAATAAACTCCCACGAACCAAACATATACCAATAATTGACACTTCTTACTCTAAGTGGGTGAATTCTAATCATTCTAACTCAAAGGAATCTTATATGTATGTGACAACACATGTTTCTCACCAATTTGTTCTGATCAACCGAAAACATTTCAGGTAGAAATGACAATGATACCAAACAAAACTTTAATTGGTCATCTATACCAATTAGCCATTCACAGGGCACTCTATTGAAGCAATAGCTTCTTCCAAAGCAACTACTTACAATCTAAGATAAAGGTTAAGCCCATTTAATCAGGCCCATTGGCAGTCAATCTACCTATATATTTGTTGAATAAGCTAGATTACTGCTTACCTTTATGCTGTTTGCAAATAATTTTCAGCTGTTTCTTTTTTCAAAGAGATTTGGAAAAAGAAAAAATAGAAAACTGAAAAACCAAATAACTTGAAGCATCTATTAACCTTTTCTTAGAACCATAAACAACCCTATTTTGATTGCATATGTTTATTTTTTTTTTCTTCCAAAATTGAAACCAAAAACGTTTTCTTGAGTTTCTGGTAAAAAACATGTTTCTATTTAATAATATCTCTTTATCTTGTTTCTTGAATCATGTAGCTTTGGTTTTAAAAACCTTCATCATCATGGTTTTCAAAAACATGAGTGGACGTTTTATGGCGGTTTCAGGAATAAATGAAAACAAAAAACATTCATATCGTATAATACCGCATTAGTGTAGTTTTCAAAAAATAACATAATGAGACTCTCCAGCCCGCCCACATGGAGAATTTTTTTTTGAAAAAATCCCACATGGAGAACTTTAATTAGCATTTTGAAAATACGATATAAAGGGTTTAATTTATGGTTACACCACAACTTGTGATATTCAAAATCAAGAATCAAAATATCGATAACCCGATACGCTCAGGTAAGCACGAGTGTGATACCTCACGTGAGTAGCTAGGTTGGCAAACCGGATCCATTTACATCCCTAATTACATTCTTTCTGTAACTTGAAGAGAAACCGGATTGTCCAATTTCACAGAAAACTGGGTTTCATTTAATAACATTACTCCCTGGGTTGTGATTGTGACTCCCTTGTCTTATTCTTAATATGAGTGGTTCTTCCCCAAGGCTATGTTTGGTTTGAAGAAAAAAGTAGGGAAAGGAAAGGAAAGATATCAAAACCTATACAAGGTTTGTAAATGTTTCCTTGCTTTTCCTTTCCTTCAAATCAAACATTGCCTAAATGTCAAGCAGCTGACAAAAAAAAAAAAGAACTCCTGCAAGTAGGAACCATATTAATATCAAGAGAACAACTAGAAACCCTTCTGGTATTTGATTTATATTGGTTTACTTGTTCAGTCAAATTGCTCAAATCACTCAAAGCTAACTCCTACCCAAGACTAATCTTTTATATATCCAAAGATAAGTACATAAAAAGCCCTTGAAAGTCTACTTTTGGTTAATGTTTTGTGATTTTCATTTTTGTACAAATATAATACACTTGCCAGAATTTCCTTTTTAAGTACAAATACATACAGAATACAAAGGTTTTACACTCGACATATTTGTATTTGTACTTCCAAACTGAGTCTTAGCCAGTGTGCTAAACTGAATCTGCATTACACCCGTGAACTCTTTGGTTCAGATTTTTCTTCTTCTGTTTTGGCAAAACCTCCCCTCTTGAGATTACCTTGTTTTGAACCAAAACTATAGATAACCAGAAATTTTCTTATGCTCTTTTGACCAAAAAACAATTAATCCAGAAAATATTTTCTTATCAAGTTTCCAACTAAAAATAAAATTATAAATGCTGCTTTAATTTATCTGTGTCTAAAATTGTTAAAAGGCTGATTACTTCAATTATTTGTGCAAGCTTGAAGTTGTCAATTATACAAGACCATTTCCCTGTCTTAGCAAAGGTATCTAACAAAGTTAGAAGTTAGAACCTATCTAAATCAGTGAAAGTAGAATGCAGTAGCCCCACAAGTAAAGAGTCTCATGCTGAGTGTAGCAGAGACCTAGACCCAATATGCCTTGATCAGGGTTGGGGAGTTTTGGGTTTGGGAGAGGGCTCCTGCTGCTGCTGGATATGGTTCTAACAATCTAACCTTTGCCTTCTTTTGCAGAAAGAAAGTGACCACTCTCAGACTGGAACCTGTGTTTCATGCTTATCAATCTGAGATTTGAATCCTCTGGAATACTTTTTAATTTTTGCCACTTCTCTTTCAAGGAAACCTCTCCCATGTTTTATTAATAAAAAATTTTCATTCACTACTAATAAAAAAGAATGTATAATAGAAACCAGAATATACCCCTACCATCTTTTTTCTGTGTTGAAGTTTGCTAAGGTCTAACAATAAGCATTGACCACATAAACATGAATAATATAGAATGGAGATTCTTGGGAACTAGTAGTTTTTTTAAAGGAGTTGCTGTCCATGTCATCTACAATATATTGACTGCCTCTTTTTCTGCTTGAAGCTTTGTACCGATGGCACAACCACAGTTGGTCATGCTTTATGACAACCACTTTATTACTGTACTCTTCTAATGTGTGCACCTATAGTGGTCTGATGTATGCTCTGCAGGCAGCTTCAAACATGAACCCAAATACATCAATCACTTGAAACCAGGGTTCAGAATCCTCAAATTTCAGCCCATAAAAAGTTAAAAGGTTCCTGGATGAGACTTGACTGCATCACTTGGAATTGATGATCAATTTATTTTTCATTTCTATGTTGAGGGCCCGAGAATAGGATCTCGTCACGGGTCGGTCCACGGGGAAAACCTCCTGTTTTCCCTTGTTCCTTCCTGCTCTTGATAAACCTATCTTGGCGCCTTGGTGATTTGTTCAAGAGATCACCAACTCTCCTAACTCACTTCTTTAACTGAATATTCGATATCTCATTCAATAATGGTGTCTCCTTAAATAGGAGATTACAAGAGTCCTAATTTTAGGGAGTCTCCTTGCTGAATAGGGAGACTTCCAGTTCTATCTTGCTAAGGATAAGATAAGTTAATCCTAATCTGATAATCCACTAATAAGATAAGATAAGAGCAATAGAATAAGATAAGAACAAGCAAGATGATCTAATCTAATCTGCTGTTGCCAAACTGGGTAGGACGAGGATCATTGAATCACTGCTGCTGCTGGCGGTGGGTCAGGTTCCTGTTGCTGCCGGCGGCGATGATACTTTTTCCCGAGGAATGCGTCCATAACATTCTACTAGTGAGCCAACTCTAGCTCAAGTGCTGAACCAAATTCTTCTTTTGAGTTACAAACTTATAATCTAAGTGTTGATTCTCAAGTTTAGTTGATTAAGTTTTGAGTGGAATCAACTAGTTCTATTCTCACAAAGGAATGGAACAAGCTTTTGATACAAAAGCATGCAGTGTATAACCATTCAATCAAGAAAGTATGACATAAAGACAAACTGATCTGGCGGTTAAAAAAAAATCTAAAAACCAGTTGGTTATCTTGTATGGCCAGAGAATCAGAGAGCTGCTGGGTTGGAAAACTCACAAAATGGTGATTGGATCCAGTTAATAGCCCATATAGAAACTAGTAAAGCTTAAATGGATGTCCGACGGCAGGACTCGGTAGGAGTGCCAGTTAGCTTGCATCACCAAACACATCTCCCATATTCAAAACCCTGACTTCCTGTCCGGGCCATCTGGCCTAGTATGGTTAAGGATGCCACGTGCTCAATTGGATAGTGATCTGCTGTCTTTCTCTCAGTTTCAAGAAAAAAATGAATTACTAGCTGAACCAAGCTTCTATAGATTATCCGGCGGATGTTTTTTAGCTACATCACACGCTCAGACTGAGTCCTTTTCTCCACAGTGAAATCAATTCTACTCTCATATGATGCTTTTGATATGCTACTTGCTCAATCATGGCTAAGGACTCAGATACATCATTGGCCATTGACCTGAACAAGCATCAAATCCAGGCTTTAAATCAGTTGGAGAACCCCTCAATGTAGAATAACGAATGATGCCAAATCCCATCATTTGGAAGGTAGGGGGTCTTGATCTACCACAATGAAGTTTTTCCCCTCCACGAAAACTATAAATCTTTAAATGCCTTTTCTAGATCTGGCTCAAATCAGATCATGCTTATCAATAAGGAAAATCTCATCTATTATCACCAAAAATCCTTGCAAGAACAAAGACCATCTTTGAAATGATGGAAACGATTCTTATCTCTCATGATGATCTCTCTCTTGGTAATACTGGAGACAAGTTTGGAGAAAGTATGGCAGTCATCACAAATTCTTAAGTTCTTCATCACTCTTATGGGAGACTCACTTCTCACACTAATGAGGCCAAATGCAATAGCAAGTTTTTCACTGTGAGTGCTGAGTGTGGCTTCTTTCTCCTCAACTTGCACATCATGCAGCACAGCACTGGTATTTGGCATGTAACCAATACTGCTCATTTTCTTGGTTATCTCAGCTAACACCTCATATATACTTGTAGACAGTGGATGCGATTTATCCCCCCCATAGAAAACATGAATCTCACCATTTGATTCAACAGAGCTGTAACCAGCCACCTTCTTAATACTTTTTCCTCTCATTTTCTGCCTGACTTTTTTGACATCATCCCACCTCCCTGCTGCTGCATATATGTTCGACAATAGTACATAATAGGAGGCGGTTTCTGGAGCTAAGTCAAAAAGCACATCAGCTACTAGCTGGCCCAATTCAATATTGTTATGGGTTGAACATGCACCCAAAAGAGCACCCCAGACCCCTGAGTCTGGCTCAACTGGCATGCTTTTGATGAATCCATAAGCCTCCTCAAGATGTCCAGACCGGCCAAGAAGATCAACCATGCAGGCGTAATGCTCTAGTCTTGGATGGATATTACTGTCAGAGGACTCGACCATGTAGTTGAAATAATTCTTACCTTCACTTACTAAGCCTGCATGGCTACAGGCAGAGAGAACCCCAAGAAAGGTGACATGATTTGGCTTTACCCTCTCATGCTGCATCAGAGAGAAAAGATGCAGGGCTTTCTCAAAGTCCCCATTGATTGCATACCCTCCAATCATAGTGCTCCAGGAGATAATATTTCTCTCCTGCATCTCATTAAACAGACTGCTTGCAAGATCCATGTTTCCGCATTTCGCATACATGTCAAGCCGTGCATTGTTAACAAATATATTTCTCTCAAGCCCCTCGTCGACAACAAACTGATCAATCTGCTTTCCAATTCCCAAACACCCCAACTGAGCACAAGCCCCAAGCACACTCACAACAGTCACAGAATCAGGCTTAACTCCAGCTGGACCCATTTCACGGAACAATCGAAGAGCCTTACCTGCGTTTCCAATCTGCACATATGCCGCAATTAAAGCATTCCAAGAGACCAAATCTCTCTCACTCATACTCCTGAATAAATAATCTGCTGAACCCAATTCCCCAACTTTGGCATACAATAGCATCAATTCAGTCCTCACTATAGCATCAAAGTCTATGCCAAACTTAACAACCAGAGCATGAACCTCAGCACCAGCCCAAAAATCATCAATTTCGGCACACGCTTTGAGCACAAAGGGGAACGTATACTGATCGGGGCGGGCACCAAGGCAATGCATTTTTTGGTAAACAGCTATAGCCTCGACGGGAAGATTGTTTTTCACGTACCCTTTAATGAGGGTATTCCATAAGAAAGCTCGTGGCTTATGCATTTCGTCGAAGATCTGGCGGGCATATGTCATATCACCTAGTAACGTCAAAGAAGAAAGAATTTGGGTGATGAGGCTGTTCTTAATGGAGAGGCCGGCTGTCAGAAGTAGTGCATGAATTTGCTTCAGTTGGTTGGGCTGTGTAGAACAGCAGTTTATGAGAGAGGTGAAAGCTGGTTTAGTAAAGAGTGGTGATGGATTGGACTTGTGGGTATGGAGAGAATAGAATTGGAGGGTTGAAGCAAGGAATTTTAGTTGGGGAACGAAGTAGGGACTGATGGAGGGTGATCTCAGTATCATGATTTCTGCGTTCAGTCTCGTATGAAGACAATCTTCTTCATGAGGTCCGACCTCCGCTCCGCTCCGCATTGACCTATTGTCCGTGCTGCAATTTCTACTTGCCCGTGTCACGCTTACGGGTCTTCTCTATAGCAGATCCGGACTCAAATCATTTAACATTGGAGCGTGGAAGTCCGAATCATAAGAGCATAGAAGTCCATCAATCTGGTTCATCACACCCCGTGAGCTGTGAACTGATCCGATTCAAACCCGATGGGTTAAACCTTCTCCTGGTATTTTCAGAAAGACATTCGGTCTAATGCTCCATGGTGGGTTTGGATTTTGGAAAGAAAACCGGAAGTTAAATGGCAAAGTATTGCTCCATTTGGTTGCAGGTAAAATCAAGGAAAATGAATGATTTCCTGAAAACTGCTATTTAATGGAGTTTGGTTGCATGTAAAATAACTTTGGAAAATGGATATTTTTCAAGAAAATGAATGTTAGGAGAATGATATCTATTTTAATTTTCTGTAAGTCAATTTCCAAATGAGATGGTCACCTTTGATTCATATCTTCATGTATTTCTCTATTATCCATGTTTATTTCCCAAGTGAAACAACAGAGAAGAAGAAATATGATTTATTTTCCTATTGAATATCATTTTCCAATTAAATCATTCATTTTTTGTTTTCAATTTATGCAACCAAATGCGGCCTCGATTGACCATCCTAGTAGACAAAGGCTGCATTTGGAAGCAATGTAAATCAAAAACTGACATAGAAATTTATATCGGTTCGGTTTTGTAGGCATTTGGAAGAAGCGTGTAATTATGATCGACGTAAAACTCCACTTCGGTTCAGTTTTGTGTGCGTTTGGATGGGGTGGAGTTTTATATTGATAATTAATGTAAAACCTCATCAAGCATAAAGTTTTACATCGATAATCGATGTAAAAACTATATCGATTTTATCAATATAAAACTTTACACTCCTTCACCCATCACGTTTTTCAGAAAGCAATGGTCACTTTCACGGTTCAGTGTAAAACGTTATCAGTGTATTTTTACACCGATGACGCTTTACACTGATTCTAAACGCAGCCAAAGGGACCCAATCAGACCAACTCTGTGCTACAAGCAAGTTTCACTTACCAGTAACAGACTCAGAAATTGTTGCAAAGATACTTGACTGATTGAGACAAATCCATTTCAGAAATGGCTGAAATTTTCAAGATTCTAAAACCATGGACCAAAAATCAGCTTAGTGTATACTGAAGCTACTCCAGTTTATGATAGGTAAAGGCTATGAATCCAAATCAATCATTCTACACATGAATAGCATAAATTGCATTGTTGTGTTATTTATTGACAACATAAATAACACTTGATAACCTATTGCCAGATCTGCATATTTATTTCTGAGAGTCCAACTACCAACTGTCCAATGCGAAATTCCACTCATTTATCTCCTTATTATGTTGTTTCTTTCTTTTTTTTTTTTTTTTTTTCTCTTTTACATGTTTATGTGGATATCCTTGAAGCTTTTGTCGTGCCAATTTGATCAAACCCTCTTCCTTCTATACATTGAATCCCCATATTTAATTAGAAATTATATTTATGAAATGAAAGCTCAAAACGACAATATAAAGAAGATCTTCTCAGCTCATGACCCTGAAGGAAAGGCCATTTTTACAAAATTTACCAAACCAGTGGCACCCAAGACACAGAAAACTGGCTAGAAATAACAAAATATTAGGTATGTCCTCCATGACTGGTCAGTAATTAGTCTATGAAATTAAGTGTCAAGGTTTGGACTTTGATATTAAGCAGCAGTGTGCTTTCACTATTAGGAACTAATTATGAAGACCATAAACTGACGACTGAAGGAAAGAAACAAACCTTCAGTTTACTTGCCAGTTTTGGCAAGTTTTCCCCTCTCCTTTGTTACTCCATTCACTAGCATCTGCTCTACTGCTTTGTTACTCCATTCACTAGCAACTGCTCCACTGCTTTCATACTTCATTAGTTCATTTCTTCGAACTCCGTATTGGCTTTCACAGGATAACCTTGTTCAGCAGCATTGCCATCTTCCTGGGAGCTCACTTCTGATTCTACATTAACTTCAACTTCAGAAACTTGCTTTATATGATTAATATCACTTTGCTCATCAACATTGTTCGCCTTGAATTCATTCTTATTGACTACACCTTGTAGAGAAGATTCTTTCTTTGAGACCTTACATGGTGAGGAAGATTCTTCATTGCCAATCTCATACGAGTGCTTGAATGCCCTATCTCTTCCCCATGTGAGGTTAATGTTATTGTCAGGATTGTATGTCCTGCCAATCAACATTGCCTCCTTTTTCCTTGCTTTGGAGTGTGAACTGATATGCCCTCCTAAAGCCTGACTAGTAGGGAATACCTTGCAGCATATAGTACATACATGGATGTCATTGTTATTGGTCCAATGTCTAGTAATTGGGATCTGGCTAAGAGGTGGTTGTTTTTTGTTGGAAACTAAATGATACATATCAGGCTTAGTAATGGAGGAACTAGAAAAGGACTCTTGCTGGTTTGTCATTGGTAATGAGCTATAAGGATTTAGTTGAGAAATAGCGGTATGGGTAGTATCAAGTCTTGGGTGTTTTCTCAATGGGATGGAACCATTTGAGTCGAAACAAGGTGCCGAGGTAGGGATAAGAGAAAGGGCTAAGTTGTTTGGCATTTTGAAGAATCCACTTGAGTCAGGGATGTATGCTTTGCCAAAGGTAGCATGGTTAGTTAGTTGGTGCTTCACAGGAAAAGATCCTTCTGAACTAAAACAATGTCTGCTAGGAAAACTTTGAACATGATTTTGTTGGTTTCTTATGGAAACAAGTCCATCTTGGCCAAATAAAGATGTATGAGCCAGACTTGGGACATGGGGACGTTGTTGTTTGAAGCCAAACCTAGGTGTATTGGAAGGATTAGGATTGTAAGTTGGCTGGCTTGCCCTAGGGAAGTAATCGTTTGATCCAAAGGAAGCTGAGGCACTAAGGACAGGAACATGGGTCTGCTGGTTTCTCAAAGGGATGGAACCATCTGAGCTAAAGCAAGATGTATTGGGAGAAATAGGAACATGGGCTTTTTCATCTCTCATTGGAAGAAAGCCAACTGAGCTTAAACTAGGTCCATTAGTAAAGACAGGAACATCTCTAATTGAAAATGAACCATTTGAGCCCATTGAAAGGTTGCTTGCGAAGTTACAAACAGGTGTTCCAATTGGTGTTGTGATAGTTGAGACAAATGAAGTTACCTCAATACAGCTGGAGACATGGGCTTGTTGAGCCATTGTGGAAGTGGTGTTGAATCCAAAAGAAGGCTCATCTGTAGATCTTATTGTATTCTGGGAGTCTAGGAATGGTCCTTCCAGAGCTGATGTAGATGCATGTACTAAGCTAGGAGTAATCAAAAGATCTGGAGCAAACGAATAGTCAGCATCACAATGTGGGTTTATTGTGCTTGAGATACTTGGGAGTTTGAATTCTGATGCAGATGGGCTTGCCAAGTCAAACAAACCTTCATTGAGTTGGGCTAAAACATTCTGGTGTCTGTTCTCCATCAGCTAAGAAATCAGTTTAGTTAGGGAAGGTGTTGGAAGAAGATGGATATATAAAGGATTTTAGAACTAATGAGATTCCTACATTGACATATAACAATTCTTAAACTTTTGATTCTTAAGAAGGAAAGAGGAAGGGAGGGAGGCCTCTATCACCCAAACTATGTTTCTGAGAAATGTTAATAGACTCGATAAGGTAGCATAAAAATAAAGATGCAAATATGGAAAGTGATTATTTATCTATATATTTTACTCGAATTTCATGTCAAGTAATAAACTCAATATATATCTTAAATGGTTCTTATAAACCAAGGGCTGAATGCCGGAAAAAAAATACCAATTTGAAAATCTGAGATTTTATCACTCAGTAATCTGCATCATTATTGCCGAATATGTTGAAAAGATTCCAATGTTTAGTGACTATTTACTCCTAGAGCCTTTATTATATTCCCAAAAATAGACCTAGAATTCAGGAAGATTTTCATGTTTAAAATTTTCCAGCATTGAGCATTTAATTCCTAATTCATCTGTTATCAAATACCACCTTTAGGGTGCTTATGATTTCTTTTTATTTTTTATTTTGGATAGCTAGCATATAATTTCTGCTTCAAATTTAGCTAAGAGTCTGACACTTCAATTGGTTCATATCTAGTCTAAATAAAGGAAATCAGCTTGGGTCATGCTTGATTTTCTTATACTCCATCTGTTTCTCCATAAAATTGACACATCTTCTTTTCAGGTTGAAATACTTCAGATATAATTTCCACCCCTTTATAGTGAATGAATTTCCAGCTCTTCTAATTTGTTTGATGTTAAATTACATGGAAAAGAATGGTTTTATCTTAAAAAGGAAGAAAATATAGCTGAAATACTTCAGCCTGAAGAAATTTATGCCAATTTATAGAGAAACAGAAGCAGCCTACTAGGAAAACAATAGTAAGTAGATAAAAAGATAGAAAGAGAAATAATCTAATGGCTACATTGATCTATCAGGAACTGTTTGTTTTACAATATTTATATGAAAATCTTCAGGATGAAAAGCTATAAACTAAATTTGCGAGGGGTGACGAGTTTAAATGGAGAGTATTTTCTTCATCCTCTTTCAATCCTATTTACTTCAGCTTATGGATTCCCCATTGGGTGCCCCAAAACTGTACCTTCAATTAGTATCATGTTTCTCAGATATGCAGTAATCCCATTCAGGATGTTGGACCTCGAAAGGCTGCATCTGCTTTATCAGAATATTACTGAGAAAGGGAAAGTTGTGCAAAAGTCCTTGAGGGATTTTGAAAGTCCTTAACTACTTACCATTTCTTGCTTATTTTCCAGGAAAGCAATACATATTCTGTATTTTCATATTTTCAGTCATTATTTATTTCATTTTCGCCATAAACAAATATAGCATTCTCATATAATGTTAGTATGTGCTTCTTATGCTGAAACATGATGATACCCATGAAAACACATTAAAAAACAAAAGTTGATATGTGCACCACCATGTCTGTAGCCTGCAGAAGTCAAGGTAGATGCATAAAGTGCAACCTGAATGAATCTAAATAAAAAAAAAGAAAAGAAGAAACTGCAAACTCACCATGATGCAATCCCAATTTTATTTTGAATGAAATTCTAGGAGATGGTTATAAAACCCACCTAAGAAATGCTTGAGGCTTGTTTGCGCAAGAAGAAAAATAGATACTAATCTAGTTTTCGTCTTAGAGGCTAGCTCTCTAGTCTCCCTTGCTCAATATGGACTGATCACTTTCTTTAATTTTGTGTATAAAATAAATTTGTGGTGTTCTGTGAAAAGTTCTAAGAAGAATGATCATCATGTACTTGTGTCTCATGAATTATTTTACTTCTTAAGAAGGAAGATGAAGAATAGTAACAAAGAGATGGCTATGGCACCTAAATTGATATGGACAAGACACAATCAAGGGAGGCTTTCTCATTAAGATTATTTAATTCATAGAATTACATATTTACAGGTGCTTTTCTTGGATTTCATAAATGGCAACCAAACAAAGTATTTCAAACATTTTATAAGACAAGTGGATCAGGCCCTATAATTTCCTATGTGTTTATAACACCATTCAGATTATCTAATAAAGCAGTACATGCTACAGGAAAAAAATGGTGTCATGTCTGACTCTGTAATAAACAGCATCTCAGGGCAATTTATCAGCTATGTAGCTCCAGATCTCATCCTTATTTATCATTGGAAGAAGGTCCAATTACCTTCCATGAACTAAATAGGTAACCACCCACATAGAAGTCCCCCCCCCGAAAAAAAAAAAAAAAATACATAGAATCGGAAAAGGATAAGATAATGTCCTATGGGAAATAAGAATTAAGAACTTAGGTCCCTAGGAGAGAGAGCAATGATTTGGGCACATTCCATTTTTGATAAACAGGGCACACCCCTGGTCAAAAGACTTCCTTCACATGCTGTAAATATTGTACATTGTGCAATGTTAGATTTACAGCCTTAGTTTACAGAGGTTTTGGGTTGAAACTTTATGAGCCAAGTTGGCAAGATTTATAGTACTACAATGATTTTGTAGCAGTAGTGGACCAAGAAAACAAACTTAATCTCTTTCAAATATACAGAACATTATTGGCCCAAGAGGATGGGATGATATCATTCAACTAGAAAGTGGCCAAGAACTGTACAATAATAAAGGCCTTCGTTTTCAATGTAGCTGTTAGACAACTAAATGGATCCTAAGGATGTTCTCAATAGTAATGAAATCCAATTTCAGCTTCAGCCACTAAGGAACCCACATCCTCTTAAAAACTTATTCACTAAAAAGCAAAGAAATAAGCCTTTCAGTTCAGCCACTTCAGATGTTATCAAAGGGCTCCCTATTTAAATTGGATAAGATCTGATAACAGGTGCCTCAGAATGGGGCCAAGCCGGACTAGTTGACATCCCTGTTAGATTCCACAAGATTTTCTATTAAATATCCAAAAAACATTCCACCTTTTTGAGGCTACAGTGAAGGACCTGGTTTTAGCCATGCATCTACATTAGCTATTATGGTGTCCTTAATAAATGTTGAATTTCTCTGCTTGCATTCTCTATGTACACAGATTGGTCAAACAAGAAATGCATGACGCCATAGATATCCACCTTTCATCCAAAATCCCATTAGTCTATTAATAAAGATCGAATCATTATTATAAGTTAATTGTTATCCTGTCAATACATTAACAATTAGAGGTGTTTTGTTTAATGAGGAATTATCTCCCTAAATGCAAATGAGATAAAATCATCTAAATACCCCCTTTGTGTTATGCATATAGGGTTCTTATTTTGGTAACTATCTAGGGTTCTTATCAAAATCAAGATATTAAAAAAAAAAACAATTATCAAAATATCCTTCGTCTCTCCATATTCTACATAAAAATGCACAAATACCCCTACAAGAGAAGATGGCATAGCATTCCATTTTTGTTCAATATATGGGATTTTTTTTAACTTTGTATATTGACCAAAATTACTAATACATGCTGACTAAATTACCATTTTTAAATTATTTTTCACATTAATACCAGTCTAAGAGTAGCGGCCATTACTTGGTGTAACAGTAAAAGCTTAGGATGGCAAGCATGAGAACATGGATTCGAGTCTGAGAGTGGTCACTTTGTGCAAAGAAAATATCAAGGCCTTGTTCGTTTACAAAGTGGCCATTTACCTAGATAAGTGCACTTACCCATGTTCTTTTTTGTAAATTTACCTATGTAAATGAGGCTTCACAACTTTTCCATGTTCTTTGTCGCACCCACTTTCCCTAGGTAGGTGGTTAATTTTTCTATCTTTTGTCATTTTTACCCTTGGGCCCAAGTCCATGATTTTAGGATTATATTGTTTTAATGGGTATTTTTGACATATTATATTTTGAGCATTCACTCTCCCACTTGGGAAAGTGGGAGAAGGGTAACACTTCCCTGAGTAAGTGATATTTGGGGAAAACATATTTACCATGGATCTCACCTAAATCTTAAAAAAGAACGCAGGAGAATTGGTCAATGCGAATCACAATCCTATTGACCGACTTTCCCTCCTATTAAAAATCCGCGATACAAACGAGGCCCAAAGCTTTACCCCTCTCAAGACCCTAAATAGCTGGGACCAATTAGTATGTTTAGTTAAAGATGATGGCGGCAATTCATTCATCAAGAAGTACTTATCAGATTACATTGAATTAGTACCACCATTACCATACTTGGGGCTGCAACTTGGGACAGGTTGGTTCAGGCATTTATCAATTTCTCACTGGATTAAAGTCCAAACCTGAGCCCGATGTAGTTGAAATTATTCTTCACGACTTGTAACTCCAACCGTAGTTGCATCTAAACCAATTGTTGGTGCTTGTGTAAATGTAAACATTTTCCTATGAATGTTCCGTAGGGTAGAAGTTGAAAATGGCATTCATTGCCGGTGTTACTACCTTGGTAGAATTCTACGGACCCATCAACATCGTATCTGCATTGCAACACATGAAGAATCTCATTGGCTGTTCAGGTATCTTGCTTGTGAGACGATGTTGATGGGTTCATAGAATGGAGAAAAAAAAAATCAATGCATGGTTTCTTGAAAATTGATATTCAATAAAAAATGGATTTTTTTTGCTCTACTTGAAAAATCAAGGTGGACTGATAGCTATCTAAGGCAAGTGTTAAAAGATATGAAGTGAGAGGACCAATCCTGTTTGAAAACCAACTACGAAAAGATGGAAGGAATTTAATTGTCTTACAATTATTATTCACTTTTTGGAAAAAGTTCAGTTTTCGCAGACATTAATAGCATTTTTTTTTGGAGTACTTATGAAATTTGTTACAGACTTACAGTGTTTCTTGCCTACTGATGATGGTGCTTTTATCACAGTATTATGTTGTGAAATCCATCAGTCATGGGGAAAACTGCTGATTTCATCTCCATTGTAGTTATCAATTTCTCTCTTTCTTTTTTTTTTCTCTCTCATTAAAACACCTGGAATCACCCTTTGATTTGATATCACATGGGAGATAAAAGACACATGAGCAAAGACCTTTCAACTTCAATCTCTCTCTCTCTCTCTTAATTGTGCCCAAGCTCATCAGATATTAAATAATCAGCTTTTCAATACATAAATCAGAAAATTATATTAAGAGGGTGATACCCATTTCCTAGGTGGGTAAATAACTTTTCCACCTAGGGAAAAGTTGCTAACACTTGAATGGGACAAAAATGCCTCTTTTAATAATGGGTTTTTAAGGCTAAAATGGTCACTATCGTATTTACCTAGGAAATAAAAGAACATGGGTAAATGCACTTACCCAGTTAAGTGTTTCCCAAGAAAAACTTATCCAAATAATTGCATTTACCCGGATAAATAACTTACTGAAAAGTAAACGGGCCTTAAGAATGAAACTAGGCCTAATCAATTGAAAATCCCTTCCTTGACCCCAACCCTCCACCTCAAATAATCCCTTCCTTGCAAGGGGGTTTTCACCCTAGATTTGAGACGTTTTCACCATAGATTATGACTATGTTGACCCAAATGCAATGGACAACCACAATAAAATAGTGTTGTACAAAATCAAGCTAAAAAGGAAAAAGACTTTTTGACTTTTTAACTCGATCCATACAATATTAATCTGTAAAAGATGATAAGAACTAACCAGTTCTTGGGATAATGGGTGGTACCCAAAGAAACAACATTATTGAATGATATATATTTTTCCGGTTCTAAAAAATATGTTGTTTATACTATCTAAATGATCACATTAAGGCTGTGTTTGGTTTGAAAGAAAAGGTAAGTAAACATGGTTCAAAACAAACACAACTTAAAAGAGTCCTGATCAACATGAGTGCTTTTATATATACTAGTAAGTGTGATGTTCTCCGCACATGGCAATTTTTGATATGATGATGATAGTAAATAATATGTTTTTAATTTTTTATAATATTTTTATATTTTATATGCTTATAAAAATTATTTTTATTTGTTACACTTATTTTTGTTTAATATGACAAGCATATGATATTAGAGATGTGCTCAAATGTTTATAATTGTTTTTATTTTTTATACTTTTGTTTGTGTGTTTTCGTCTTTTTTAATTTTTATTATTATTTAATTATGACATCAAAGGCCGACACCTATGGCCTAAAAGGTGGAATTGTTGACTCACCATCAAATAAGAAAACAATTCCATTTTGTGGGTTGGTTTTTTAATTTGTATTT
This sequence comes from Nelumbo nucifera, assembly GCF_000365185.1. The sequence goes on from NW_010729164.1 coordinate 1,702,029, forward strand.
TATTTCTATCACCAATAAAAACAATTATTCTTTGCCGCACTTATTTTTTTTAACATTGTTAATTAATATATCATTCAATTAAAGAATAGGAGTTAATACCTTGAATATAAGATTTAATGAGAGGTAATTGAAAGAGGATAAATGTAGCAAGTCAAATTACATTTTGTGCCCTCACAATAAGAGAGAAACCAAATTTAAAAATAAGGGCGTTCTAGTCAAGAATAAGATTTACTAACTGTTAATGAGAATTAATACCTTACATATAAGATTTAATGAAAGAGTTTTGAATGAAGAGAAAAGCCATTGTATAAATAATATTTTTATCATTACAATTAGAGAAGGACCAAATTCAAAGATAGGGGTAATCTAGTCAAGAATAGGATTCAATAAATGTTAATGAGAGTTAGTATCTTAAATATAAGACCTAAGCAAAGGGACTTGAATGAAGAGAAAAGTGGCTGTTCAAATAACATTAATTTCTAACCATTTAATTAGAGAGGGACCAAATTCATAAGGAAAATTGTCTAAAACTCACCATGAGTTTTCAGCATTTCTCTTAAACTTACCACAACTTTTCAAAACGTCTAAAACTCACCATGTCAGTAAGTTTTTATTTTCCAAAACTCACCTTCCGTTAGTGCATCGTTAATGTTTCTTAACAGAGGTGTCCATGTCAGCAAAAATAACAATTTTTATGACCAAATCACCCTTGAATGGTGAGTTAGAGGAAAAGGGTCTTTTTCATTTTTCAATTTTCATTTTTTTTTACATTTTAGTGTTTTGTTATAATTTCTAATGTTTTTTTACAATTTCTGTTTTTTTTTTTTATTTTCAATTTCTATGTTTTTCTAAAATTTTTGGTGTTTTTTCTACAATTTTTATTTTCTGATTTTTTTTTTCATTTTCTATAGTTTCTATAATTTAAAAATAATTTTTTATTTTTCGTGCAATTTCTATAATTTTTATATTCTTTGCAATTTCTGTGTTTTTATGCATTTTATATTTAAAAATATTTTTTGAACATTTTCCTTTCTTCATATCTAAATATTAAAATATATGTATATATTTTATACTTTTCTATGAATATTAAAATGGTAATATATTAACAGCCGTTAGTCTCTTTAACATCAAGTTAGTGACATGGTGAGTTTTAGACATTTTGAAAAGTTGTGGTGAGTTTAAGAGAAATGCTAAAAACTCATAGTGAGTTTTTGACAATTTCCCAATTCATAAATTGGGTATTTTAGTTAAACAAATGTTAAACATTCTCATTCACACTTTTAATGGTAGTATAAACAGATATAGATACAAATATAAAATTCTTAATTCTTAAAAAAATAAAAATAATCAAAACCAAAGAAAAATAAAACAGAATAAAGCATGTTCAACACCCATTTTTGAAACCAATAAAATGTTAATTTTCAATAATGCAAACACGTTTTTATTTTCAGGTTTTCTGATGTGTGTTGTTTTCATGAAAAGCATCCTTGTTTCTTAAACCAGTAAAAAGAAGCTTTCAAAAGTAATCTCCTATAGACCCTCTCATAAGTCATAAGTGCATGCTGCTTTTCTCTTTCCGATAATTCTCTCAAATGAACTCAGGTTGAAAATATAAACAAAAAAAAAAAAAAAGTGAACTGATCTCTATTGGAGCAGAATATCAAACCCTGAAAAGAAATCATGTTTTTGAAACTAAATTAAACAATATCAAACACTGAAATCACAACAAAGAAAACAATTTATGTTAGAGAACACCACACACTGAACCAATCAGGTTCAGTTTTGGCATTAGATATTTTCTTTGGGTTGAACCCACTGAATGGTGAATGGTGGGCCCTTAACATATGCAACAATTGTGAAGGACAAAGGACAAGGAACGGTTGTTGGAATCGACCTAAAGTCTTCCAACATTACTCGGACCATTAAATCCTTTCATTTCACGTGGCGTTGGAATAGGCTATCAGACTATCAGTAGTCTTCTTCAATAGAAGAATTATTAAATATGTGGGGTATAGAACTGATAGGGAGTGATGCGGAGAGGGCAATGGAAATTGGCCACTGTTCTTGATGATCAAGGCAGTCAACCAGCTCAGCGTATCAACTACGCTGAGCTTTATCCTGTTCAACTTCAGCTCTTATAACAACTGTTAGCTATGCTCGGACTTCAGACTTTGCAAAAGCTTCCGGTTATGAGTGGCACTGGGCTGGGTTCGGGGCGAGGCATGCTGATTTTTTTCCGCCCTCAAGTAATCAATTAAAAATATATTAAATTTTAGGAATATTTAAACTAGGGTTATGAAAATTTCGGGTATTTTAGAAATGAGATTATAAGATTTTTAGAATTTTAGAAATTTGATAGAAACATCTCAAAAATCCTTCAGTACAGCGCCCAATTATAAATTCCTCAAAGTATTGAATTAGCTAGGTTCTACTATGATACCAATCAGCCAGTATCATAAAAGAGGTGACCGGTCGGATGGTATTCATAAAAAATCATGAGGATGCTTTGATTGATCAAAACTATTCTGGTACGATGTCTTTCTCGTAACATAGATTTTCTCGTTCAACTGTTGATGCTATCCTTACTTTTTTTTTGAAAGTCTATCCTTGTCCCTCTCCCTTAGCCGAAAGTAGATCTGTTCATGGGCTGGATAGCCTGATGGCCCGGCCCAGCCCCCGGATGGGCTTGAACACAGATTTGAGCTCGTGGGCTTGACCTCAGGCCTAAAAGCCCTGTTCGAATTTATTTCACGTCAGACTTGGAATTTGTCAAAGTAACCCAACTTGGCCTGACCTTTAGGTTGTACCAAAAACCCTAACCCTAAATATCCTAACCCCTCTCTTCTCACTCATCTCTTTCTCTTAGTCTTAGCCGAACCCCAATTCTCTCTTCTCAGTTTTCACAGTCACAACCTCACAATCTCATGCATACAGAACTGACGCAACCAGTGAACTCCGCCAGACTGCCGGTTTGGTTATGTTTTGTAAAGGTTTCCCAAACTTTCCCTTTATTTCCCTGTTTTTTCCTTCAAACCAAACACAACCTTAGGGTTGGTCTCTCAAATTTCTTTCTCCCTTAGCCAAACGATATCATGATTGGTAGAGAAGGCTGATGGAATACCAAGTTTCATCTATTCCTCCCTCATTCTGCCAAACAAGATCACCGTTGCAAGATCATTGCCAGTAGAAAATAGTGATGCATAGCAAGGTTCGTCCGCTCTTCCCTCACTCTGTCAAACAAGATGCTGCTACCAAGATCGTTGTCGGTGGAGAACCCTAATGGGATAGCAAGTTTTATCCACTCCAGTTAAACAGTTCTCTCTCTCTCTCTCTCTCCCCTATGGTCACTCGTTCAATTTTCTTTTCTTCTTTAGGTTTCTCAGAAAACAGGGGTTCTTCCTCCCTATGCTTTATCAACACAAACTCAGCACTGGCAAACACAATCACGCGAACTCAGCACCGGCGACCATCTTTCTATTAGGTCGACAATAGGTCGGGCTTCGGGCTTGGGCCTGGGCCCAGGCTTCAGACTTTTTATTAGGGTTGGGCTTGGACCCAAGTTGTAGGCTCGTTTGTCGGGTCGGGCTCAGGCTCGGACCTAAGAAAATCCTGTTTATGAAGAGTAAAAGCCTAACCCAAGCCCAGCCCGGCCTGGCCCATGAACAGGTCTAGTTGAAAGGTACACATTAGTGAATTCATCTCCTACTACACCTGTCTATTTATATTCAAGCACCTGCAATGGTCAATCGGCCTGGTGCTTTTACTATTAACCTACTACATGACATGACCCAAGTGGGGGCCTATAAATACAATAGGTGTTTCTTTGTCTTCATCACGAACCACAAGCACTTTGGCATCTCCAGCTGATATTACTTCAATTGTTTGGTTGGGGGAAATTGGAATTCCATTCCCATCCCTAGTGGAATGGTATTTCCTCATTTGAGGGAATGGTCATTCCTTCCCCCTTCATTGAAAATGAATTCCCATTTCATCTGATTGGAATTCCCATTTTGATTCAGATTCCGATTTTGACTATGAACCAAACGGACCCTTGCAACTCTTCCCAATAATGGAACTTGAGAATTTGTTCCACTTGATTTAACACAAAATTTAGGGTCTGTTTTGTTCATAGTCAAAATTAGAATCGAAATCCTTCAGAATTGGAATCGGAATGGTCTATTCCCATAGTTTGTTTGGTTCATACAGGAATCGGAATGAGAATTGAAATCAACTGGAATGGGGGAGTTCATTCCCAAGGCAAGGGGAGGGAATGGTCATTCCCTCAAATGAAGGAATGTCGTTCCACCAAGAAAGGGAATGGGATTCCGATTCTGTCCAACCAAACAGTTGGATTCAGAATGACCCATTCCAATTCCAATTCTAGACCCCTATTCCTACAAACCAAACAGGACCTTAGTGTGTGGATGGGTCAAATGAATGTTACAAAGCATGACTTGTAGCTAAAAGCTCTTATCAACGCCCCATTGTAGACTATAAAGATATGTTTTAGTCCTATTATCAAACCAACAACCATTCACATGGTTCTTCCCATTGCAGTTTCCTTAAGTTGGTCTATTAGGAAATTGGATGTTTATAATGCTTTTTTGTGTGACACTCGAATGAAAAGATGTATATGTCAATGTTTTAAAAGCTGACCTGGAGGCCGAACTATTTTTGCCTCCGGTGGGTCACTGGTTCATCCGACTGGGTTGAACGGTACAGATTGTGCCACATCAACGCATAAATATATATATATATATTGAACATTAAGCTGTTTGAGAATTAACCCATCAAACCATTAAGCAGTCAAGGAGCTTACAATTGCTTCAGTGTTTATACATTGACTAAAAGACAACCCA
>NW_010729164.1:1707067-1726597 GCF_000365185.1 Nelumbo nucifera
AAGGAGCTTACAATTGCTTCAGTGTTTATACATTGACTAAAAGACAACCCAATGAACTATTAAGTACAAGCAAATTAGTCATCACCAAACTGTCTCTTGGGATCATGACATACTGCTTCAGTATCACAAAGTGTATATTTATGTACGTATAGTTTGAATTGCTGTATTTTTGGCATTATAATATATCTAAAGTTTGATATCCGGATTAAATATGTTTGCTGAAGTTTGTGATCATGGTTAGCTTTCTGTTTTAATAGTTTTGATCATAGTGAATATGATATTTGGTGTTTTTTAATACCTCTAAACCAATGTTCTGAAACAAGACTGATCTAATTGATTGGATTCAACCAGGTTCACCTGGTAGAGACACTTCAGTTCTGTACCACAGGCATAATAGTCAAATGCTTGTTTATGTTCTATTTTGTATAAATCCATCCCAACTTACATGGGGCAGACCGGAAAATTAGACACTCTATACATAACCTCTATTTGTAATGGTTGACTAGGAGAGGGAGACCAACTTTTTCTTCCCATAGGATCACATTCAGACTTTCTCTTCTGTTGCTACACACACTTCAAGAACACCATATCCTAATTTCAGAATACTTCTAAAATACAATGCTTCTGTTTATAAATATTCAACTCCAATATTTGAAAACAAAATAGCAAAAAGAAAAAAAAGTTGCTGCCTTGCAGTATTATACATTAACCATAGATTTATAGAGGCTGACTAGGTTGGATAAGATCTACTAAAATGATGGAAAAAAAAAAGAAGACATGAGGTGGTAAGAGAAAAATGGAACCTCTTGATAATTATATGGTCTATTTGTTATGTTTTTTGTGTTACAGGAAGACTTGGCATTATAGAGCAATGGAGGTTGCAAACTTGTAGTAGAAATCTATGATAAACCTGCAAGCTGCAACAAAGTCATGGACTATGTGTTGACTTCTTGAATTCAAATTTTCTCATTTGGGCTTAGGTGTTATTTCAATTATTCTGTGTTTACATATGCTGCCTTATGTAGGCAAGTTTAGTTTGGCATAAGTATTTGTATATAGTTTATGGTGAATGTATGAAGATTAAGGTTGATAAATTGTCTGTAATTACATTCCAGAATTTCAATAAGTTAAATATCATGTGAATTGTATGGACCACACCCTGCATTTGTTGGATGTTTTCAGACTTCTAAAATGATGAAACCACCCTACAGTCATCCAACAATCTAGGAAGCTAAATATCATGTGAATAGTATGGACATGGATGCATATCTTTTATGCAAGAAATTGAAATTACATCTGCCATAAAATTGGCGCATAGAAAGGTCAGGTCTGTGTAATTACTTGGTAGCATCGTGAAATGTGCTTGTAAAATAGTTAATTAATCTAATCAGAAATTTACAACTGGAAGACAAACTTCTTTCTACTTAGCCTTTATCCTTTTTTTTTTCTCACAAAAGATTTTGTACTCTTTTCACTTGTACTTTAGCCTTTATCATTTTGGTTAAGTAATGCCCAAGAGCTTTATTTATAGTTAGATTTATTCTTTTTTAATTACGTATAAAGTTCGACATGCCCATCAGCCCATGTGACAATGTGCTCATGCTAAGTGAAACCTTAACCTTGAACTAAAGACACTAATAAAAGAGAGAGAGAACCAAAGCAACAAGAGCTTGTTGGCTTATTAGCGTGAAGCCTAACATGCCAGACCCAACTTCTAAAAAAGCTTAATAAGGCTAAGTCAGTCTATGTTAATTATTTATAGTCAAGGTTCAAAGTATCGATTGATTGATACATATCGTGCCGATGGTTTTCTGATACACCCTTCCAAGGGTTGTATTGGGTCAGCCACTGGTTCAGAGGGTAGCTGGGCCTTAAACCAATTCCTCTGAACCGGTTCCAAAAAAAAAACAAAAATGTAAAACCTAAAAGAAACTATCGATACAGCCTGATATGCCTCTACCGGCGTATCAATATTTTGAGCCTTGTTTATAATCAATTTGGCATATGGCAAAGATGATTATGTAGAGAGAGAGAGAGAAAATTCTACTTGTACAAGCATGGAATGATGGAAATGTTAAAACAATAAGGCAAACTAGAGAGAAAAACACAAAAGGTTGCAAAAAAAATCATGTCCACCTTTAATTATTTTCTCACAAAACAAACATAGGAAAATGAATTTTCTCATTATTTTTCCTTGTATAACCAAATAATGGAAAATAAAATTTACACACTTTCTCATCTCATCCCATCCCACTTTGTCCACAAACCAAACGAAGCAGCATAATTGGATTTAAATTTGGCTCAAAATTGCATTTAGACCAAATCGAATTGGAACTTTTCACAAAGCCAAATAAGTCGTGAATAACTTGATTCGTATCCACCCCTATTCCTCACTATCGTTGTTATCTGTGTGAATAACAAATAAATATCAGCCTTTTGTCTCGTCTTTCACCACCCACTCCTTGCTCTGCCTGCTGATCATATAAATAAAATATTAAATATGTTGAATCGCGATATTTTTTTTGTCCTCTCGATTTTTTTAGTTTACCATTTTACCCTTACACTGGTTGGCACCTGGAACTCTGGTGCTGGCTTAAAAACAGAGAGACGTTTGGGCCATTTATTACTCCCTCCGAATTTTCAGAAATTTCTGCTGTTCTGATCTCTCCTGAAGGTTCTGCTCGTCCATGGCATCAACGTCAACATGGAGATGGTCATGGAAGACAACGAGCGACTCTTCTTTCACGGTCTCGTCTTCTCGCACCTCTTCCATCTTCTCATTCTCTATTCGCAGAAGAAAGAGAGGAAGAACCCATTACGCCAAATTCTCTCTAGACCACTCTTCTTCTTCTTCTTCTTCTTCTTTAAAAGAGTGGAATCTTGAAATTCCTGCCACTACTGTTGCAAAGGAAGTCAAGAGAAAAGCTTCCCAGTTGGGCGGACTGGCTGAAGGAACCATTTTATTGCCCGTGGATGAAGAATTGCCCTCGAAATTCAAAAAACCAGTTAGAGTTGAGCCGAAGGTTAAGATTGTGAGTAGTTTGGGTAGGAAATTAATCCATAAAGGTTTAAAATTGTTGTTCGGAAAAAGACCCTTTTGGCGGAGGATCTTATTTGCACCCAGGAAGGTCAGGAGCATCGTTTTACTTAATATTATCACCATTGTATATGGTATGTTTCTCCTCTTCCCTTATCTCTATCTTATTTATCCTTTGATAGTGCTATTATGTTTAGAATTTGGATGGTAATCGTCTCTGTTGTAGTTGGTTCAATATGGGTCATCGTAATCAGTAGTATTTTTGGTGGAATTTGATGGAAAAAACCACCCAACTTGGCTGCTTATTTCATTCTGTAGGGTCGTAGTTACCCGGTCTCCATATCTGGATTTAGTTCACTTCAAGGTTCAATGTTGGCCTACTGAGAACAAATTGCCTAATTTTGCCTTGAATTGCTTAATTTTATGTTAATTTGCTGCGTTTTTAGAATTTGTTTTGTTGGTTGTTTTCTTTATTATCTCCTGGTAATGAAAAAATGGTCTTAATAATATGAACTGAATGGGGATGATTAGGATTTGTACCTTTGCGAGTTATCAGGTGACAAGGTTAGATTTGAGGTATCTAGTACGTGCTGTGTTGCCGTGGGTGGCAAAGTAGTCAACTACAAGTTCTCTTACCTGCATACATGGCATATCTAGTAGATATGGAACTTTTCAAAAAGATTCTAGAGGAATTGGGTTGCTCTTGAAGTTTTCAGTTTTGCTGGAACTTGTATTTCAATCCCACTGATCTGTGTCTTTATTACAACTAGCAAAGTTTCATTATCATAATACATTTGTAATTAAGTTTTTGTATAATCCATCTTACAATCTTTCTTTGATTCGTATTGATCTCATGTTTCAGCGAGTGAAGTTCTAGTGTTGAAAGATGCTGAAGCGATCATGGATCCAGCAGCCTTTACAGTTGTGCGATTTGCTGTTTCAGCAATCCCATTTTTACCATTTGTTTTACGGTCACGAGATGATGTTCAGACCCGGACTGCAGGGATGGAGTTGGGATTCTGGGTCAGTTTGGGCTACTTTATGCAAGCCCTTGGGCTACTTACATCTGATGTTGGGCGTGCATCATTTCTTTCTTTGTTCACAGTAAGTTACTTAGTTCAGATTATCTGAATGTCATGCACTTTTGATGTATCATTAAGTAATTTATTGCTCTCTAGGGAAAGAAAGAGCATGTTTTAAAACTATTCTGGGTGATTTGAGCAGGTAATTGTTGTACCACTGCTAGATGGCATGCTAGGAGCAACAGTGCCAGCCCGAACCTGGTTTGGAGCTCTAATGTCCGTCTTGGGGTTGACAATGCTGGAATCAAGTGGATCTCCTCCCTGTGTATGTATTGCATGACCCATTGCCAATTCTTTAATATTGGTGGCAGTTCAAAAGCTTACCAGTTTATGTTAATCTATTTCAGGTTGGGGATCTTTTGAACTTTTTGAGTGCAGTATTTTTTGGGATCCACATGCTGAGAACAGAGCATATCTCACGAAGTACAAAGAAGGAAAATTTTTTACCACTCCTTGGATATGAGGTTAGTTTCCTCAGAATGGTGAATTATTCCCATAAGGTTCCTCTACAAATTTCCATGTATAAATTTTGGATTCTATAGTTTATCAGGCATTGGTTTCATGCATGGTTTGACATCTCTGTGTTTTAATTCAGGTATGTGTCGTTGCTTTACTGTCAACAATGTGGTATTTTATAGGAGGCTGGTTTAGTGGCATGCAAGAATGGGACCCAGCATCCTGGACGTGGACAATGGTGTGGGATTCGATAGTTACTTTTCCATGGATACCTGCACTCTATACAGGAGTATTTTCAACTGGGGTATGCTTATGGATAGAGGTATAACTTTTTCAGTTCAACTATAGATTGTAGAACAGAACTGTTTGATTTAAACATTCATGTCTCCCCTCTTTTAAAATTAACAGAACTTTGTACAAACAACTAGTATCTTTTTCTATTATTTTTAATGGGGCTTAAAATTTGGTTGTATAGATGGCTGCAATGCGTGACATATCAGCAACAGAAACTGCCATTGTTTATGGTTTGGAACCAGTATGGGGTGCCGGTTTTGCTTGGTTTCTACTTGGTGAGAGGTGGGGTGTTGTTGGATGGATTGGTGCTGCCCTTATACTTGGTAAGATGACATGACCTCTTATCTTGCTGATTTTATTTGTTGTATAATCTTAAGTTTTTTTTAGGAAACTTAACCATTGAAATTACCAATGATTTAAAAGGCACGCCTCAGCCACGCCTAGGCATAGAGACAAGGTGCATTTTAGGGTATGTGCCTCGCCCAGGTCCTAGACTCCTAGGCGCACGCCTAGTGTGCCTTGCGCCTCATCCCAGGTGTGCGCGCTTGGTGAACCCCCTATTTGCTAATGTTGTTCATTCATTCCMGGGTATGTGCCTCGCCCAGGTCCTAGACTCCTAGGCGCACGCCTAGTGTGCCTTGCGCCTCATCCTAGGTGTGCGCGCTTGGTGAACCCCCTATTTGCTAATGTTGTTCATTCATTCCTTCTAATAAAATATCTTCTTAAAAGGCAATTAAAGTTATAAAATCATTATTTTTTATGTGAGAAAATAAGAATTTAAGACCCTAACATGGACTTATTCAGGCTTGCCTCGAGGGGCATGGTACAAAGGCAACTTGTAGAATCAAGAATGCAATATGTTTTACATCACATTAGCTACTTGAAGTAATGCAACTAAGGAAGAAAAAGAGATTGTGGGTTTTATATGCTTGAAAATGCTTTATATATTTGCTTTTATTTTTAAATTTTCATTTGAATATGCTTTACACGTTGTGCTTATGTATTTTAATTTTAGATAATAGGTTTTTAAATTATTTATTTTAAAATTTAAGTTTATATTTTTTATTAATGTTATGTTTATTATTTTTGATTTTTTTTGCATTTTTTTTTGAATTTTCTGACTTTTTTTTTTGAATTTTTAGCTTTTTTTTTTTGTAATTTTGCACCTTGCTTCAAAAAGGTGTGTGCCTCACGTTACGCCTTGCGCTTTTAAAACACTGTAAATGACAAATAATTTGTTGATGCCACCAAATCTTCTCTTGAACATCAAGAAAGACTAATCATTTATGCGGACTTTGAAAGAAAAGAAAAACCCCCTCAATAATTCATGAACTATTTCATTAATCTATTGGATGAAATCAAGAAATGGTAGTTCAAAATTTCAAAGTACTAAGCTTTGAGGAGGACCATTTAATGATTAAACAAATAAACATTGCAATAAAGTAATCAATCTATTGTCTTGAAATGACTCTTATTTTTCTACTTGGATAGGTTACCTTACAATGATCCTAGAGACTTGAGAGTGTAGAAAATAAAGGCATAATTTCAATACATTAGCCAAACCAATACGTGCAGGTTACTGTTAAACTGATTAATATCAGCAACTATAAGATAACTGAACATGAGTTTTCCTATAATCTTCTGGTTTCCAGCAAGAGCTGGGGGCTACCTGATTGTTTTGATTTTTTGAGGGATGTTGGGGTCTTGTCTTCATGTAGATGAATAGATGGATTAACAGATAGCCCAGATGAATAGATAGATTAACATATATCCCTTACATGTGATAAGTGATAACTATCTCATTCCCAGAGCATTGTCATTATTAACCTGTTTTCTAGGGTTTATATTGCAATCTGCATCCTGGCAGCACCACAGGTGTTCAGTTATCTCACTCTTTCCACTTATATGGTCACTTGTTTTTTCTCTATCTAAAACTGACAATTTTGTGTCTGTAAACTGAAAATGTTTTAACTATATTTTCGGCCTTGGTTCATTGTAGTTGGAAGCTTAACAGTTCAGATCATGGGGTCATCTCCCAGTGAATCTAGTGAAGACCAAGAGAATATCAGGCGAAGTGATCACCTATTGGTTTCGGATAAAAGAAATGGGTTTTCCACGTCACCAGTTGTTGTTAGCACCCGAAAGAATGTTTCAGATATATTGAAGAAGTAAGCCGTTTCTCTGTCTGTAATCTATGTATATCCTTCCTGTCATTTCATATATTATAACGTAGTTCTTTTGTAATACAAAAGGTATATTATTAGGGGATTCTGAAGGCTTTTTGCCCTTCTCATACATGTATATATATATATATATATATATATATATATATATATATATATATATTTTTATATTATATATATATATATATATATATATATATATATATATATATTTTAATCCCACATTAATATATGCTTCAACATATGAGAAATGTACCCATTAAAAGAGCCTTGAAATTTTATATTAAAATCCATTCAATATTTGTCAATTTGTGAGTCATCCTTGTGCAAGTGCCATGTTAACTTCTCTCTGCTCCAATTTTATCAAATGTATTTGAATGAAGAGGATATGCCCCTTTCAGCAAGTAAACAATGGATCCATTTTGAACCACAAACAAAAAACGGTTTGACTATGATACTGGAAAAATTTACAACCAATCAACCGGTGTCATGAAAGTAGTAACATCAGGGTGGTTGGTCAATGCTCTTCTGCTCTTCTGATATTATACCTTTCCGGCATCATAGGTTCCCAAACCCGAGCCTGGACCAATTCAACCCTCAATTTATAAGGGTTGGGCTTCAAATTTTTATACTTGAGCTGGGTTTGGGCCCAAAAGTTCAGGTTTTTAATTTTTTTGGGTTGGCTTGGATCTAGCCCTTGGGAATTCTGAACCCAGCCTGAGCATAATCCGATCTTATCCCAACCAAAGCCTAGCTTAATTATGGGGGTGTTCTGTGGTGTAAATGAGAAATTGGTGGTGTGGACTGGTCCACACCACACCCTGTGGTAGGGACGAATCCACACCATACGACAGTCCACAACTGTTCTTAACTGTGAACAAACCATGTGAACTAGACCAATCCACACCCACAGTGGCGTTTTGTAGCGTGGTGTGGATTAGTCCGCATCATACTTTTTTGATTTCATGTATCTCATATACATTTTATGAATGATATACATAGTTAATTATGAATATCTAATTTTTGCATTTTATATGATAAATATTTTAAAAAAATGCATCAATGAATTAATATTAACCAATAAATCATGGTTTTCAAAACTGGGTTGGACCAAATGGTTGGATCGAAAAAATTGGGAACCGGTTAGGTGGTCGGTTATGCTTTTCTCTAAAATCATAAATTTGCAAAAAAAAAAATGTTGATTTGGTCAGCCAACTGCTGACCCGGGTGGTTGAACTGTTTGACCCAGGAACCGGACCCCTAACCGGTTCGTTCTCTGGGTCTATTTTAAAAACCTTGCAATAAAAATTAATTTTTTTATAAAACAATAGTAAAATAATAAAAAATTAAAAAATATATTTTAAATATTTAAAAATATTATTTTATTGATAAAAACATTAAAAATTTATAAAAATAAAAAATTAAGTAAAATAATATTTTAGATCATACAGTTGAAATGCAACTACAGGAATTTCAGAGATAAAATTGAAGGTATATCTTTGTGTATCTGTAGTCTGTCTTAGATTATACAGCCTCTAACCCCTGTTCGAAGCATGTGATAAAAAATAAACTGTAGACGGGACGTATCTACGAATTTTTCCTGTTGACGATATATTGGGGTGTGGACGGGACCTGTCCACAATATATTGGGGTTTGGCATGGACCGATCCCACCCACACCTAGTCGAATGGGACCAAATCCCATGGTTTCGGTCCCATCCATAAGATATACGTGGTGCCGAACACTGCCTATATACATGTATATGTGTATATATAGACACATATTTGCGTGCATGTATATATCAATTTTTAGTGTGTGCTAATTGACCAATTCGAGCCTAGTCTAAGCCTGAACCAAATCCAAAGTGCATCAAATTTTAATGTGGACTGGGCTCCAGTTGAATAGCTTGGATTTGACCTCAGGCTCAAGCTTTAGGCCCTGTAAGGGGATAGATTATACTAAAGTATTGCCGTGGACTAGCCGCAATAGGACTACAGGCTCCACGGTTGTTAGTAGTGTTTGTTCAAGGAGGACCATAAACTATTTCTGCAGAGGCCAGTTGTGGACACTCTTCACACTTAGACCTCAATTGCAGATACTCTTCTTGGGATGCAAGACAAAGTAAATAAAGCAAGCCATGGTCGAGGGAGCAAATAACTAAAAAGGTTGTTTGTATGGCAAATCTTGTCTCCCTTGAGACGACACGTGGTAGGAGTCTACGGGTGTGGGAATCAGGATGAACATGCTCTTGCATCGTAGCCCATGTGTGTCCTTATTAGAACATACCTAGGGACCAGAGCCCTTAACCACCCAAGGAATGTTCTAGAATTCTTGATCCTTGCCCATGCACGAAGTGAGTCCTTCATCTACAAATAGTTGGGTTCATGATGTGAAAGGGGGTTATTTGTCAAGTCATTGATATTTCCGGAGTCATTTTGTTTTGTCTCCAATGACTTAATCTAGAGTTACCTAGAGCTGCTTCAGCTCAGTTGAGCATTCTAGCCCTAGCATCATTTCGACCTTTATTCCTTGATAGTTCTATTCTCATCTTCCCAATCCAGTCTTATCTTTGATGCCTTGTTTTTTCCAGCATCCTACACTCTACTTCTAGAATTTGGACCATTTTCGCATTTTTATACCTACAGGTCCAATTCTTAGGGTTGGGCCTAAGTTGAGCTAAAACCCGGCCAAGCCCACTTGACTTGTGCTCCTACATGTACATAGAATAAAACTGGAAGAGCCAAACTGGACTACACTATAGTAGTTGAACCCAATCATACAAACTAGATTGGGCTGGTATGGGAATTCAAGGTGTATATTTGGGATTGGGTGCAATATATGGTAAGGTTTTAAATATCAATATGCTCGATACGCTGGTAGGGGTGTATCGGGCAATATCAATACTTTTTTTTTATTTTTTTTTTCAAAATCTGTTCAGGGGGCGGTTTAAGGTTCCTTCACCCCTGAACCAGTCAGAACCCTGAAACACCCTCTGTAGGGGCGTATCGGGGTGCTCCTGATATGATATGTATCAATCGATGGGCCGATACATGTCAATTTTTTGAACCTTGATATATGGGCTATGCTTGATCATCAAGCGAGTGAGAGAATTAGACATGCAAGCAAAAAAATCATAAAAAAAATGTCAATATGAGTTGAATTATGCATTAATCAAATAATCATCATTGCATACAATTCATTGTAGATAGTCAATTGAATCAGACGAATTAATCCAAAACAAACAGAACCATTGATAACGGTTCAAACAGGATAAGGAGTGTTGGTTTGGCTACACTAAACATTCATTAGTTGAAGGAGCAACACTAGCTTAATGGCACCCTTACCAGACCCAACATTGGTACTGCATGTGACTACCTGCTTATAGGGGTGTCAATGGTATTCGAAAATCGATTTTGAATTCAAGATTCGATATAATTGAGTCAAATTTGAATAATTGAAATATTTAATCGGTCAAATTCAGATATGACTTGATTCGATTCGATATATATCTAAATTCAATTGAATATTATTTTTTATATATAATAACTAATTTATATATTTATATACTTTATATAAATAAAATATTTATTTTATATATTTATTAATTATGTAAAATAATTAATTGGTCGAATTCAAAATGAATCGAATATTCAAATATTTAATCGAATTCGAATATTAATTTTCAATATCCGTTAGATATTGAATCGAGTTCAGATATCAAATTTTCTAATTGAATTTGAATTCGGATATTGCTTGATTCAATTCGAATTCAATCTGTTTACACCCTTACCCGCTTAGTTATCCTTAGTCACAACATCAACCAAAATATTATAAATTAATTACAATTTATGTTAAAATATAAAAACAATAAATAAATAAATATATATCCCAAAATCCCCAAACACTTGAAAACCCAAAACCCCAACCAAAATGGAAGCTTAAGATGAAACATCATTCACAAGAGAAACCAAAATCCCCAACACTCAAAAACCTAAAACCCCAACTGAAAACCCTCACAGATCAAAACTCCAAACACACACGCGAAGACAAATAATTCCAAAAAAAATAACAATTGGATGACTTGCCAATGAAAAAAAAAAAAAAAAAAAAACTCTAATCAAAGCCTCAAACTGAAGAAAAAAAAAAACCCTAATCCCAAACAACGATCAACAGGTCGGGATGGTGAGGAAGAAAAATAGAACAAAGAAAAAGTGCGGAACTCTAGAGAAAATGCACAAACAACACTACAACATGTTGAAATTCCATTTACCGTAAAATGAATGTTCCATCCATACTTTCCTTTTTCACTTCTAAGGTTTTATGCTTCTTTCAAATTGACTCCTCTAAGGTTTAAACTTTAAGGTTATGTATGGTTTGAAGAAAAAGGTAGGAAAAGGGAAAGAAAGATAGAAAAACCAACAGGGAAACTAAATATACCCTAAAGTAGTATGATTTTTCCACTCCTAGTTCAGGCTGTTGAACCAATCACAAAGTCCCACGTTAGTCATAAAATGCTTAGGACCCACAATAAAAATTATGTATTTTATGAGTGGTGTCCTTTCAAGAGCCTGCCAAACAGTTATTGTGTTCAATAATCCTATTTCAATTTAAGGTGGTATAGCAAATATTAAAAAAAAAAAAAAAAAAAATCGGCTTTAAGATACGTGTCAAAACACATTTGAAAAAAACCAATAACAAGTGGAAAGTTTGAGAAAAACTTCAATAAGCAAACTTTGGGTAAATTTCAAACATACACCATGATATTACATTTAAAGACTCAAATAGATAAGAGTGGTAAAAAAAAAATACATATAAAATCTAATATATATATTATATGTATTGGGACCCGTACCAATGATACAATAATGGGCCTATAGGCCAATCTTTCTAATATTTCAGTTGGTTATTTGATGTGCGTCTCGTTCCTCCGGATTAAATAAGAATTCATCTATCAAAAATACAGTTTTCGCTTATCAAGTAAATTTTTGTATTAAATAAGAATTTCTTGGTCTTTCCTCCATCTCTTGGGGAGTGTGGATTAATGTTAAGCCCATGGGCTTCAAAAAAAAAATAAAAAAATAAAAATAAATTTTTATATTTAATTTATCTTCAAAAACAAGAATATTTTTTGATAAACTGTTTATTAACAACTAAGAACCATTAGATATCACATCAGCAAATTTAACATTGGGAGAAGTGTTAAAATAAAGCTTTCCCCAATGATTGATGTAACATGACACCATTTATTAAATAAACAGAAATTATACCAAATACCACCTAAATATGAGATCAAGCATCTGTTTGGCATTGATGTCATTGCTCCAGAAAATGGTGATACATCAACACCACCTTAGAAAAAACAGTACTCAACAAATGTCTATTTGTCTAGAACTGCCAACAAAAACGTTAGGTACTAATGCATAGACTTTCTATAATGAGTACCAGTACTGAAAACAGATAACTGATACCAATCAGAAAGTATTGTTGCTCAGAAAGGCAGCAACGTATCCAAAGTTCCAAACAAAAAAAATCCCTGTTTCTGGTATCTGCAGCATCGATGCTAAACGTGTACCAAATCTAGCCCAAATTTATCACGTAAAAAGAGCAAAGTTATATTCCAATAACAATAAAAGGAGAGGGGGCGGTGGCTTGGTCTTGGGTGGCTCTGATACACTTGACAGTGACTAATAACTGCGATAATCACGGAGATATCTTTCTGGCTTTTAATCGCTCTTTTTTTTTTATTTCTTTCTCTCCTTCACAAATCTACACTTTCGATATTTTTTAAGAGAAAATATCAAAACTCTAAACAATTGGAACAAACTGCCAATTATTTGCAACCGGATAACTGGTTACAAACTGGTGCATGTACAAGGATTACTGCAAATACAAACACAACTATTAATCAAGAGTGCCCTCTTGCAGTTGCAGACCCATACTACCACTGCATGGATCATCAACCGCTTGTTTTATTTAATGGAGACCAAGCAAAAGATGCCTTTGACTACACAAACCTTTAAAATATACTAAAAGCTCACTGCAGCACCAAACAAGTATTGGGGTAAAGTGGGTTGGGGGTTGGCCCTAGAGCCTCAAATATATACAAAAACCATTAAAATAGACCAAGCATAAAGCATCACTGCAGCACCAGACAATCCTGGGGAAAATGTGGAGTGGGGGTTGGCCCTGGAGCCTCAAATGGAGCTTCTTCCTGCTCCTCGTTTCCAACATTGGCCACCTCCACACAAGCCTCTTGCAACCCTGCAGCTTCCAATATGTAAGCCTTCACCTCTTCAAACCTCTCCTTTGAGAGAGAGACCTCAGCCAGGAGCCTCCAAGCATAGTCCTCTGATGCATCTTCATAATCTTTCCTCCTCTTCAACACCATGTGCCCGCTTATCTCCCACACTGCAGGGTTTACTTGGGTGTCTAGAAGCTCCTGGTTCACTTCTCCAAGTGCCTGCTTCTCTGCATAACACTATTCAAACATTGGCAGCAGTCGATTAGTTTTTTCATTTGTTAATGCAAGCATCTAGATTGTAATCACAGTTTAACAAAATTCCTGTGACTTGACTGAGTGAACACAGCAGCTGGTTAGGAAGAGTTTGAAGAATTCTGACTAGAAACAGTGAAACCTACCTGCTTATATATTTTAAGTGTTGTCTTTCTCCTTTTTCTTTGGTTACAAGTTGTCTTCTTCTTCAATGAAGATAAGAATTAAGACGAAACACTAATATAATACTCGATGAAAATCACATGTTGTAATCTTATTTTGTTTTATTTTTCACGTAAACACTGATCAGATCTAATGTATAGAGAGCAATTAGATTAAAAATACATTATATATTTGACATTATTCAAATCATGGACCATTTGGTCAATTATAGTGTCTCATTTCAGGATAATTAGGTAAGATGTAACAATATTACCATGTTTTATATGATTAAAAAAGAACAAGTAGAACAGGGATGATTTCCCACAATGTGGCCTAACTTTTTTGAGGCAAGCTGTAAGGTGATGCTAACCTCATTTATGTGGGTCATATGTTTCTACTTTCTAGCCACACCCTAACATTTTTTTTTTCAGAAATGGTGGGCTTTCTATCAGTAGAAGAAAAGGATAAAGGCTGCTGAGGGAGAGGCTTCCTAAACAGCCGATTACAATAAAGCAGTAATAGTACTTTCAGAAGGAAAAGCCTTACAATACAAAGTCTATCGACAAAATACTACTCCAATGGCTAGAGAAAAGGATAAACTTGAAACCCTTAGGCTATGTTTGGTTTGAAGAAAAATATAGGGAAAGGAAGGGAAAGGTAGGGAAACCTTTACAAACCTTGTATTGGTTTCCCTGTCTTTCCCTTCCTTTCCCTGCCTTTTCCTTCAAACCAAACATAGCCTTAAAGAGTGTTGGCTGATGCAAGCTTTTCACTATTTGTTAACCTAAAAATCAACCGAAACTTTGGTCTTTGACCAGGGTTCAGTGATCAAATTGTTTTACAGGTGCAGTTGCTGGACTGCAATCCATGTAAGAGATAGACTACAACCGGATGATCTAGCTCCATGAACACAAGAAGCAACTTACACTGAACCTCTTAGGTAATACTGTAATATTAACTATAATCATTCTTTTTCTATGTTTTTTTTTTTTTTTGATCAGTAGACTTTCTTGTTCTGTCTTAAATGATTATAAAACTATGACATTATGCAAAAGGATTATTACACTGATCTAATGATTTTGTAGAGAAGTCTTCAGTGCACGTAAACATTCCAAATTTTCCTGGGGGTAGTCATATTAATGAATCATTCAGAATATGTAGATATAACCCAACATAGCTTCATAATCTGTGCTAATTAGTTAGATACAACAAAGATATCTGCAGCCTCAAGTAAAGTAATTGCAAAATGAGCCGCCAATTTAAGATTGCATCTGAAGCGGAGTTTGGGTAGCAACAAATTACCTGAGGGAAAAGGAAGACCCGCTTGCCACAATCAGAGATGAGAATATTGTATGGAATGTTGTTATCTTGGAGGCAGATGCAAGAACTAGCGACAGCATCAGACAGATCTTTCATTGTTTTTCCACCCTCAAAAACCAGTCCCCTAACTGGATAGTTCAACAGTTTGGACACTATCACCCCATTATCTGGTACATTCTTCACCGTGATAATTTTCTGAGTTGGGACCTTCTCGACCGGGAAGGGAACCGACAGGTAATATGCCTGTGGCAATGGAATAAATTGTCGATTGTACACATAAATTGAACCAATCTGAACAACTACTGCTAATAAAGACAACAGGTAGGAATTTCTGTGAAACAAGATCATGCAATCAACCGTAGTAGTTATCTACCTGGAAATGGAGGTGATTGATGGTGGCAAAGGCACCCAAGCTGTTGTAGCCCAGCCGGAAGAATGGATTTGCTGCTTCATCTGCCATATGAAGAGCAAGCAAGAAGCTTTCATGGTCAATCCTCTGAGGCAAGCAATCGAGGACACGGGGAATCAGAAGTACATGTCCATACTCAATGGGGCTAACCTGAAAACCAGATGGAACAAATATCAAATCAAACAGAGCGATTTCACAACTAATTGTCTTACAGATTCTACCACCATCAGAGATGAAATAATCTGAAATCGAATTGGGCATACATTAATGGCAATGACGCTGGGAGACTTGGAATTCTGGCCGACAGGCGCATTGGGAAAATACTTAGTCTCATCGTCCTCACCCTCCTCGAACCTGAAGAGTACCTCTTCTTGGCCCACCTTAGTGAAATTGAACTTCTTCTCATCAAAGGGCTGGAGGACCCGGTCGACACGGAACTCGGTTGGCCGTTTCTTCAGGTGACGACCTTCGTTGAGCTGCGCAATGAAACCATAATCCCCAGGAATAACCTTGGTCTCACAGGTCGTCACGTCGTAGCGGAAGAGGCCTTGGCTCATCCGGTTCTCCCACTGCCCCAGCAGCAAATCGTTGAGGAAACAAACCTGGTTGCTCTCCTCGGATTGGACTGCTCCCTCGCCTTTGATCGAATCGCTGCCATCTCTTTTGAAAGCGTAGAGAGGAAGTTTCGACACTGAACAATTAACGAAGACCCATTTCAAAATTTCTAAAATTTCTATGCAATTGAGAGATCAAACATGGAACCAGAGAAGGGTCTTAGCCTTACCGGGTACGCAACACTTGCCGAGGCAATTCCGGCCGCAACCGAGTGCTTCAGGGCTTTCTTCCTGGAAGTTAGAGACGACGGTGGGGACCCTTTTAATGGTCAACATCGTGGACAAAAAACCAGTTGGTTTCTCGGACAAACAAGGTCACGACGACGTGAATATCGGAAAAAAGTTAGGTAGGTCAGTGGCTGTTATTAGCCCCCCTATTCGACCCGAACGGAAAAGGTGGAAAAGGGGAGATGGGTTAGGGGGAAGGAGGGGAAGAGACCACCACCGCCGGCGAGGAAGAGGAGATCGGAGGGGCTTCCGCCTTCGGAGGGTAGAGCACCCCTACCACCGTGAGGGGAAGGAATTCTCTTCTCTACAAGAAAGTTCTGAAATTGGTCCACTTGAGATGGATTCTCCTCGTGGTGGAGATTCCACCCGACGGCTCCAAGTATAGCCGTGATGACTCAACTCGAATTCCTTCCTCTCGTTCCTCTCCGCTCGTTCTCTCTCGCACTCAGGCGCTCAGACGCTCTCCCGCTTTCTGTTTTTTGCTTGGCCTAAGGAGAAGAGGAAGGCCTTTATAGGATACCGAAAATATCGATACCGTATATTTATACGCATTCAAACACGTATCGTCGGAATAAAATAGTATATTAGAGGCGTACTACCATGTGGGAACCGAGGTGGGATCTGCTCCTCACATAGCGCCTCACAACGATCCCACCGTGTATTGAGGTCGGTGTAAGGCGCCATGAGGAAGGAGCAGACCCGGTGTCGTGGGAACTCTCATTCTATTCTCCGTGAGATACCCTTTTAAGCTGCCATGTGTCTAAGTAGAGAAGATCGGGACCCATTGTTTGAATAGAAAATTGAAATTTTTAGATGCGGAATTGATGGTTGATCTAGATCTCGTCTCTGGAGCGACACGTGGCAATTGAATTTGAATGGAGGAGATCTCATCTCATTGTAACAACGATGGATGTCTCCCATTGCAGTATTGCTCTAATATAAAACGTGTAGTAATAGTTCGAAGGCGAACTTCGACCAGAGACAAAAGAGAATCTTGAGGACAATATCTTAACACGTTTAAGTTGGTTACAGTCACACATTATTACGGATCCGATAATGATACGGAAAAGATATAATATAAAAAACGGAGAAATACGGAGACACACAATGCACAATTCTTAATTCCAGCCCCCCGGTAAACTAGCCCTCTCCCCCTATAAACCACAATTCACGGTCAGAATGCATTCTCCTGTACTTGGGGCCTAGTAAATTCTGAGCTGGGCTGATTGGTACTTCTTCGTATCATATTTTTTGCATCATAGGTTTTCCCATTATTAAGTGTGGGAAGATGTTTTCAATGCACGGATGTGATTTACTGTAAGATTAGTATGAGGTGCGGTCCGTGGAGGCTGGATCTGCTCCTCACACCTACGTCCTACCATGCATTAGGAACATCTCCCTTACTTATTAGTTATTATTCACGGGAGATGTTCTTAATGCACAGTGGCGCCTATTTGTGAGGAATAGATCCAATTTCGCGCTCTGTGAAGAATAAATCCAATTACGAGGAGGCGGGATTTGTTCCTCACACTTGGGCGCCTCACATGCACATCCACCGTGCATTGGGAACATTTCTAGTGAATAATAACTTAAAAGTACGAGAAATGTCCCCAATGCATGGTAAGATGTGCGTGTGAGGCACCCTCTTTGAGGAGTAGATCCGGTCTCATTTTCAAGGAAATCAACAATTAAATTAAAGGGTAAATTTCTTAAACTACCCTTATGGTTTAGCTAATTGACTAAATGTACCCTTACTATTTGAAAATTGAGTGATGCTGCTTTTATTGTTCCTGACAATTGTCTAAGTCTTATCAGTGCCTTTAAACATGGATGGAAAGTCTAAAATGTCCGCTTTACCCTTTAACTCAAATATTTGATTGATTAACAAAGTTACCTTTTTATCCCTTGTACCTACGGGTTCACTTAGCTTGGATGAGTGGCCATCGATCTCTGCTCGCTACAGCTGCCGCTAATCTTTGCTTAAAGGAAACATTACATGATCAGCTGCCGCCGGTTGTTGATGGTGATGAAGGAAGATTTGGCCCAACCTCGTAATCACTCAACACGTGGCAAAGGCAACAACTCGGCACAACAGCGCACCCAAGGCGCGAGCACCGAAGGGAGGAACCAACAGTCCGAACTCCCTACCAGTAGTCCGAATTCCCTACTAGGGGCCCGAACTCCCTACAAGGAGCCCAAACTCTCCCTTAGGCCCCGAGCCTCACACAAGGCAACAACCCGAACTGGCCCGCCCCATTGCAGTTTGGGACACTCCCCTATCCAAACTCAAGACTTCACCTCGCTCACCACCCCAGCACTTCGCCTCCAGGATACCGAACTGAACAAACGTACCATAACTAACACCGAGGAGGTCCGTATCCAAGGGCGGCGCACCTGACGTGGGATCTGACGCTTGAGAGCCGCACTTCAACGGCCACCTGCCACCGTCATCGCCAGCCGCAGAGACGGCTCCGACAAAAGGAGCAGTGGCGGTTCTGTCCGGCCAGAGGAAATGACATCCGAACTGGCAGGAGCTCAGAAGTAATCATACCCGATCTGACAGAAGCTTAGAAGTGAGTGCGCGAGGTGGTTAGAAAAGGCTCCCTACCCCCCAAGAACGAGGTATGTGAATTTTGCACCATCTGGTTTTATCTTGCCTTTGAGAGAGTTCTAACTTGAGCTTCGGAGCAATCACACCGAGTTCCCCCCGGAGCTTCCTCATCTTCTCCATTTCAGTTTCCCTGTAGCTCCGTTCAGAGGCAAGGTCATTGATAGCTAGGACCGGCCGGATTGCGCTCCATCAATTGGCGCCGTCTGTGGGAAAGCTTCTAAAAGCCTCCCTTTAAAACTCTCATAACCTCTTCTTTTTTTTTTCTCCAAAACCTTAACACTCATGGCTTCTTCCAGCAATGTCGGACGTGGCACAGAGATGAACGCCACCGGGGAACAACTCCAAGTCCCCGTAGTGTGCATCGAACAGTTCACCATCCCCCTCCCGGTGGATGGGATCCCCAGCTTGAATGCGCCACAAACAGTGGCGCCCGTAAACCTTCCTGCCATGAACGTCCCCTTTCCACTCCCTATCGAAACAACTTTTGCTGAACCAACTGCTGTCCCCCTGGCGACCCGCCAGAACCAGTTTGACGATCTGATGCAATGCATGCGGGCAATGCAAGCCCAAATGCAACAATTCCAACAGCATCAACTCCAGCAGCACCAAGTACTACACCACCTCTCTCAACATCACTATCA
>NW_010729164.1:1729707-1803013 GCF_000365185.1 Nelumbo nucifera
ATTCTGCGTCAATTTGACATGGTCTTCCAAATTCATAACTGAACCCCAACAAATGTGTCTTCAGTGTTACCTCGGGTAAGTTCCTAGGGTACATTGTCAACCGGCGCGGTATTGAGGCCAACCCGGACAAGATAAAGGCCATCCTAGACATGAGACTACCCCGAAAAGTAAAAGAAGTTCAGAGGCTAAACGGCCGCATAGCCGCTCTGAGTCGCTTCATGTCCAAATCAGCAGACCGCTGTCTGCCTTTCTTTAAGGCAATCAAAGGCAAAGGGTTCGAATGGACCCGAGACTGCCAGCTCGCATTCGACGAGCTAAAGAGCTACCTCGCTACCGTGCCAACCTTAGCCAGACTCGAGGAGGGCGAGGTCTTAGAACTATACCTCTCGGCAAGCGACGAGGTGGTCAGTTCGGTACTAATAAAAGAAGTAGATCGGGTCCAGTGGCCCGTCTATTATGTTAGTAAAATTCTGCAGGGAGCAGAGGCGAAATACCCGTAGATAGAAAAGCTAGCATATGCACTAGTAATTGCAGCTCGGAAACTCCACCCATATTTCCAGGCTCACACAGTCGTGGTCTTGACCGACAAACCTCTGAGGCAAGTCTTACTCAAGCCTGAGGTTTCTGGTCGGCTAACAAAGTGGGCCATTGAGCTCAGCGAGTACGACCTCCAGTATAAGCCACGAACTGCTATTAAGGCCCAAGCCTTGGCAGATTTTATCGCCGAGTGCACATTCAGCCTCGAAGCCCCTGGGCCGGTTGAGCCTAAGATCCCCAGTTCGGGTGAGCCCGGAGCTCCCAAGCCAATAGAGTCTGAACCCCGTGAAGTAGCAGCCAGTGTGGCATCTCTCCTGGTTAGGACAAACGTGAACTGGGATGAGGAGCCCTGGATCCTTCACGTAGATGGCTCCTCGAACCAGCAGGGCAACGGGGCTGGAATAGTCTTACGCGGCCCGAGTGGCACGAAATTGGAATACGCACTACGCTTTGAGTTCGCGGCATCCAACAACGAGGCAGAGTACGAGGCATTGATAGCCGGGCTGAACCTAGCGCAAAAGGTAAGAGCAAAGCACATAGTTATCTGCAGCGATTCCCAGCTCGTGGTCAACCAGGTTACGGGTGAATACGAAGCACGCGAGCTCACTATGATCGCATACTTGGCGAAAGTAAAGGAGGCTCTACTCAACTTCCAGTCACACTTCATCAGGCAAATATCGAGGTCAGAGAACACTGAGGCCGACGCCCTGTCCCGGTTAGCCAGCACGAGTCACAACACCATGAGAACCGTGTACATAGAGGACTTACCTCGTTCTAGCATTCTCGGTGGGGCAGAGGAGGTCGCTCCTGTCCTTAAAGCAGAGCCGAGCTGGATCGACCCACTCGCGAGCTTCTTGCTAGATGGAACCCTCCCTACGGACCGCAATGCAGCCAAGAGGGTGCAACGCCAGGCAGCCAAATACGTCATAATAGACGAACGGCTGTACCGACGGTCCTACACGCTGCCCTACCTGCGCTGCTTGCGACCTACCGAAGCCGAGTTTGTGCTCCGCGACACTCATGAAGGTCTGTGCGGCGGACACTTGGGAGGCAGAGCCCTCGCTCAAAAGGCACTTCGACAAGGGTACTACTGGCCAACGATGAAGGTAGAAGCCGTCGAGCTCGTCAGAAAATGCGACAAGTGTCAGAAGCATGCCAATGTCCACCATTAGCCTGTTGCCGACCTCAAGTACCTCACCAGTCCATGGCCTTTTGCGCAATGAGGCATCGACCTCCTGGGGCCATTCCCACCAGCAACAGGTGGGAGAAAGTTCCTAGTGGTGGTAGTAGATTACTTCACAAAATGGATAGAAGCTGAATCTCTGGCAACAGTTACAACCCGAAACATACAGGACTTCTTTTGGAAGAACATAGTATGTCGCTTCAGGCTACCTCGGGTACTGATCTCCGACAACGGCAAGTAGTTCGAGGATATCAAGTTCCAAGAATGGTGCCAAGATATGGGAATTCGTCAGAACTTCACATCGGTCGCACACCCACAAGCAAACGGTCAGACAAAAGTAATGAACAAAGCCATCCTTCGCGGACTGAAAGCACGACTAGACCGAGCTAAAGGGTTGTGGGTGAATGAGCTACCAAGTGTTCTATGGGCTCACCGAACTACGGAAAAAGCCGCCATGGGAGAGACCCCCTTTAACCTCACCTACGGCACTGAAGCGGTAATCCCGGCGGAAATTGAAATACTTACACTACGACTAGAAGCATATGACGATCAGACAAACGGAGACAAGTTATGTACCAACCTCGACCTACTGGATGAGGTAAGAGACCTTGCGCACATCCGGACAGTGGTCTACCGGCAAAAAGTAGCTCGGTACTACAATGCCAGAGTAAAGAAGCGGAGCTTCCGCGTCGGCGACCTGGTTCTCCGGAAGATCATGGTGCCCGAACCCGGCGTGGGCAAACTTGGACCAAATTGGGAAGGGCCCTACAGAGTTAAGAAAGCACTTGGGGGGGGGGCATACGAGCTCGAAACCTTAGAGGGTAAACAAGTCCCCCAAGCGTGGAACATCGTCAACTTAAGGCGATACTACCTATAGACCACCAAGCGAAGTGGACAAAATCGCTACCAGAGCCTAAGGGCTAGGGTGCCGAGCTAACGAAGGAACCTCGACATAGACAAGCAAAGAAAAGTCGGCCAAAGGCGAAGCGGAGACAACGAGCTAATAGGGACATCGGCATCCCAGAGACTAAGTATTAACACCAAAACAGGCAGTGCGAATGGAGTAACCTGGGCAAGAAACAGATCGGACGTATGGTCAGTTCGGCAAATATGATCAGTTCGGGAGAAAGAACAATCAACACTTAACCAAAAGAAAAGCCATTCCATTTAAAAATAAGGGAGTGTACATTTCAAAAAAAAAAGAAAAAGAAAATTTACATTTCACAGGCATGGAGCTACTTCTTCATTATCGAAAGGCACTTCAACGATACCCGAAGGCCTTGCCTCGCCCTCGGAATCTGGGTCACCATCAGCAGCATTGGCCATCTCCTGAGTTATGCGCAAAGTGGATATGGCACTGATATCGAGCTCGGGGTACGTATTCCGGATCATCCACCAGCTTAGTTTAAAACCCCTTTTGTACGAGTCCACCATCAGGTCATCAAAGCGCGGCGAGGCGATGTACTCATCGGCGGCCTTCTTCTTGGCATCTTCGACGCGTTGAGAAAAGATCTGTGTCCTCTCCCTAATGTCCTCCTGAAGGTACTCAACCTGATGCTGCAGATCTAGCCTCAAGTCCGCCATGTGCTTCACCACTACTCTCATTGCCTCGGCATCTCTCTAAGACCTCGCCTGCCTGATCTGTGCAACGCGAGCAGCCGCCTCAGCAGCTCGGGAAGTCGTCTCGGCAGCACGGAGAGCCTCTTCGGCAGCTCGTGCCTGCCTCGAGCTCCTTTCCACCTGGGCCGCCAAGGCATGGATAGAAGATTTCACCTACCAAAAGGAAAGAACAAGTGATCAAAAGTACAACAGCAAGAGGGATAAAAGCAAAAGAGCTCGACAAAAAATCTGACTTACCACCATGGCATGAGTGATAGCACGACAGGCCACCTGGTTCAAAGGGACATCAGTCCACGCCGCGACCTCCTCGGGAAAAATGGCCTCCCTACTCTTCTGAAGAGCGTGGTTCGGCGACAACACACTCCTGAATTCCCCTTGGGCCCCCGAGCCTGAGGGCCCAGCTCGCGTATAAGCAGACCCAGAGTAAGCGAGAGCACCAGAGTAAGTGGGAGCCCCCGTGTAAGTAGTCTCAGCATAAGGAGCCCCTGCCGCTTCTTGCATTGGAGGAGCCATCTCGGGCTCCCTGGGTGGATCCTCTTACGGGTAGTCTGGTACCTCGGGCTCCGCATCCCAGGGCAGCTCGGCACGAGTTCGTTTGGCGACTCGCTTCCTCCTCTTCATGCCTTGAAACAGGTGCCCACCGCGAGTCCTTTCTGAGTCCATCACACCTGCAAAAGGAGTTCGGCATCAGATAAAACAAAAGGAACAGAGCAAAACAAAAAACCTCCAAGTAAGGAACTTACCCGAACTCAGGCCGGCCACAATGAGCTTGGCCTCCGTCATATACTGATGGCACTTTAGCCCAAGCCGCGCCCATTGCCGGAGGCCCTTCACCGTCTCTTTATCAAGCGTAACACCGAAATCAGGGGCGGCCATTCCCCACCCGTTCTGAAACGGCCACCCCAGTACACTTCGCACCCCGAAGTAGTCTCGCTTCCACGCCGGGACCTTGTTGGGAAGTTCATGTAAAAGCTTAAAACCCGGGAGTATGCCTACGCCCGGGAAGGGGACCCGCTTGCTTCTTAAGCATCAAGATGGAAGAGAAGATCTCCAAGTCTAAAGGAAAGCCCTGTTCGCAAAATAGGGAGATTGTCCCCACCAAGTTACGAATGGAGTTCGGGTGAAGTTGGCCGACAGTAACGCCGAAGTGGTTCAGGACCTCGACAAGGAGAGGGTGGAAAGGCAAGCATAACCCCGCGGCGAGCTGCTCCCGGAATATCACGATCTCATCGGGACTGTGCTCCCAAGGGAAACTGCCCGAAGGTATGAAGTAGGTGTACTCCCCAGGTAGGTTAAACTAAGTAATAAGGGATTGAAGCCCCTCGGGCATCATGGTCGAGGGCCCAGACTTGTCTGACATCCGACCTCAACGAGAGGTGGACGCCAAACTGCCCAAGCCAACTCAGCCTACGGGCTCGAACTCTTCCTCAAGTTCTACCTCAGGTTCACTAGGACCATCGGGGGATGCAACCTGCATCGGACCCCCTTGAAGAACTGTCTGAGCTATCCGAGCTAGACATCGAGAGGAGAAGATTGATTCCAGGAAAGTACTCACCCGGAAAAAGGCTTGAATGTACTATGGAAACTTGAACACGAGCTAAAATCTTGAGTGCGAACTGAAAGCTTGAACGCGAGCTGAAACTTGGACGCGAGCTCAAGAAGCAAAGCGTAGAAGTGACAAAGCGACTGGGGTCCCCCGCTATTTATACCCACAGTAACCAAGGATCAACGGCTCAGATCAAAGCCAATTCGACGGCCCGCGGTTGCGCTGACCACACATCCACCAAGACCGAGACGTGATTGGTGCACGTCTTTCTGAAACTGACAGAACGTCAGCACACGTTTTTCTGAAACTGATAGAAAGCCATCGCACGTCTCCTCGCATTAAAGGCGGCAGCGGCGCATTTTTTCAAATTTGAAAAGACCCGCTGTCACGTCTCCCAGCGGCGTGCATTTTTGAAATTTGAGATAAATGCGCGCCGCCACATTTGTCAGCATTTTTAGATAGATTGGCACGTTTCTCGTCTCTCTGGCGCTCAAGAAACTCGAAAAAATCCGGACGAACACCTCGTGCTATCAGTCAAAACCAGTTCGAAGTACGGGACAAATCCACCTGCCACCTTGCAAACTCCTCGCGCCAAGGCAAGTCCCTTGAACACGAGGAGTAGGGGGCAATTGATGAAGGAAGATTTGGCCCGACCTCGTAATCACTCAACACGTGGCAAAGGCAACAGCTCAGCACAACAGCGCGCCCAAGGCGCGAGCACCGAAGGGAGGAACCAGCAGTCCGAACTCCCTACTAGCAGTCTGAATTCCTTACTAGGGGCCTGAACTCCCTACAAGGAGCCCAAACTCTCCCTTAGGCCCCGAGCCTCACACAAGGCAACAACCCGAACTGGCCCGCCCCATGGCAGTTCGGGACACTCCCCTATCCGAACTCAAGACTTCACCTCGCTCACCACCCCAGCACTTCGCCTCCAGGATACCGAACTGAACAAACGTACCATACCTGACACCGAGGAGGTCCGTATCCAAGGGCGGCGCACCTGACTTGGGATCTGACGCTTGACAGCCGCACTTCAACGGCCACCTGCCACCGCCACCTACCATCGTCATCGCCAGTCGCAGAGACGACTCCGACAAACAGAGCAGTGGCGGTTCTGTCCAGCAGAGGGGATGACATCCGAACTGGCAGGAGCTCAGAAATAATCATACCCGATTTGACAGAAGCTTAGAAGTGAGTGCGCGAGGTGGTTATAAAAGGCTCCCTACCCCCCAAGAACGAGGTATGTGAACTTTGCGCCATCTGGTTTTATCTTGCCTTTGAGAGAGTTCTAACTTGAGCTTTGGAGCAATCACACCGGGTTCCCCCCGGAGCTTCCTCATCTTCTCCATTTCAGTTTCCCTGTAGCTCCGTTCAGAGGCAAGGTCATTGACAGGTAGGACCGGCCGGATTGCGCTCCATCAGATGGTAATAACACTATTTAATACTCATTGAATATGGGTTGGATTAAATATTAATTGTATTTCTCTATTTATTAATTAATATAGATATTCTAAGTGAGGTTTTAGGAATTGATTGGAGAGTGGGGTAACATGATACGTTCCTAATGGCTTAGAGGAGATGCCTTGGGAGAGAGATTCTAGGAAGATTTTTAAGTAGTTGGGTTAGGAATGGTGGCATGGCTTAATGGGAGTAGTGAAAAGGGGAGAGGAGAGAGAGTCAAAGAGAATGTAGGGTGGGGGTAATGGAGTAAGGGTCTTCCTATATATATACTAGTGGGGATTAAGTGAAAGCTAAACAATAGAAGTACATAAGAGTATATAATTGTTTTATATTTCAACTTTTTAATAATCAATTTGATAGAACTTGACCCAAGTTGATCAGTTTACTAGTATTTTCCGTTCGACTTTGGTTCAACAACTTTCCAACCTAACCAAGTTAGGTCAGTTTCGGTTTGGCCTTGTAAACTGACCAAAATTGAACTGACTCAACCATAGATATATATTAATATTTTTTATTTAAAATATGGATTTTTAATACAGGAAAGTGGAAATAATCCCATATTTCTTAGTCTAAAATATTTTATATAATAAATCCAATTCTTTTTAATTTATTTTTTATTAATATCACTATAATTTATTAAATTTAAATTCAATAATGGTTAGTTAGTTTTGGGTGACAAACTCTCGAGTTGACCAAGTCAATTTGGTTGGCAAAACAGCCTACAACCAAACTGAACCAATTCATGAACAATACAATAAAAACTGAAGATATATTAAATTAGTCAATAAATAGTGTAATCTCAAATAATGGTTCAATTTATAATAAATATTAATCAATAAATTATAAAACATATATAATTACTAAAAATAAATTTCTAACAAAAATACAATAATTTAATTTCAAAAGTTAAATAATAGTTGTTTAATCTCCAATAATTATTGACAATTTTCTATTAAATAACAAAACAAAAATATATTTATAAGTAATTATTGAAAACATATTTATAAAAAAATACAATAAATAATTACTGAAAATAAAATAAATATTAATTTTAGTACATATAAATATTTAACGAATATACATTATTATCGTAAAATTATTACTAATAAATATTAAATTATTTGAAAGTTATTTTCTATAATTATTAATTTATATAAGTGAAATTAGTTACTTACAAAATTTTTTAATTATTTAAATTGTTGCAATCTTAATTATTTATTGAATTTAATAATATGTAAAACTATAATTAGTAATATTAGTACATAATTTGTTATTAATTTTGTAAAATATTAAATTATCATTATTTCAATTTTGTTTATTTTAAATTTATCACGTAATATGAAATATTTTTTAATATAATTATTTATCTATTTTTAATGTTATGATATTTAAGATGTTTAGTTATTGAAATATTTAAATAATGTTTTAGTTTTTAATGTTAATTTTTTATTATTTGAATAAAATTTAAATTGAATAATTCAGAAAATTATAGTTTATATTGTTACTACATAGATTCATGATGAATTTTGTAAAAATATAGAATTATTAATAATATGAATATTATTAAATCTATTATAATTAATTTTTGTGTTTTGGATAAATATTTTGAAGTTACTATATAATTTTGGGCCTGCTTGGCAAGTCTTTTTGAGAAGATTTTCTTGTAGCTTTGACAGTCAAATGACAAATTGAGCTTTTTACATATGATTTGGGCAGCCCGGAGACAATTTGGTAGATGCGCGTCTTTCTGCACGAGATTAAAACGCGAAAGACGCGAGAAGTTTCACTTAGAGTTTTCCGAAATCAGCCCAAAATGGTCTTCTCGCATATTTTTAGCGTTCCATCTTTTGGTGGATAGATCTTCTGCGTGCCAAACAGAAATAGTTAATTGATTTAATAACTTTCTTCTGATTTTTAAATAATTCTGATTTGAATAATTCTGATTTTTTTTAAACCACACCAAATGCCCCCTTTGTTATAATATTTAAATAATTATGATTTTTTTAATTGAAACTTTCTTCAGATAAATGAAGATAAAAAGTGGGGGAGAGGATAAATAAGAATTAGAGATAGTTTAGGGGGGAATCTCTCTACTAAATTAGAGATAATTTAAGAGATAAATATGAATTAGAGATAATTTAGGAGATAAATAGGAATTATAGACAACTTAGAAGAAAGTGGGGGAATGGAGCCACTTGACTAAACATTAGAAAAACAAATCCTTCTTTCTTTATGGTCGCTAGAAATAGTTAATTGTGTGTTATTTCTTTATTGGTTTAATGTGTAATTATATAAAATTAAAAGAATTAAAAAAAAAGGAAATTAGGAAAGGGGGTTTGGAGGAAGGGGAAGAGAGGAGGCATGGTAACTGGACTGTTTTGCTATATATATAGATAGATATATGTGTGTGTGGTTCATTTTTTGGACCCAAAAATGGTCTTGGTTTAGCCTCACTCGGTTCAATTGGCATATGTAGGTCCAGTCCAATTTAAAAAGAAAAGCTGCTAAATTCTTCAATAGGATTGTGAACAACCATATTTTCTCACTTATAAGGGTCCATTTGATTTACAGTTTGAATGAGAATCGAAATCCATCAGAACCAGAATTGAAATGATTTATTCCCATAGCTAATTTGGTTCAGATGGGAAGTAACACTGGAATTGAAATCAGTTGGATGCGAAAATAGAAATGAGGTTCCAATTCCACCCAACCATAAGATTGTATATTCCGAATCTGATTCTGATTCCAGACCCCTATTCCCATAAAATCAACCTTAACAGAATTCTTCACGTAATTCCAGACCCTTTTTTTTTTTTCTTGTCCATGAAAGGAAAAAGAGAAGTAATTTGGGCAGGTCCCATATTTTGTAAAGTTGCATGCATTTTCCACATGGAGTGGTTGATTTAAAGCTCAAAAAGACAATATTGTCTCCATCACCCTCTTTATTTAATTTCTTGTATCTATTCACATTAATTCACACACAAATCAATTTTAGTTTGACCAGAAATATAACCCACCTTTTCCTGCATTCTATGATAAAAATGGAAGCAAGAATGAATAATGGACAGGAAGATGTTTTCAAAGTTGGATCAGGAAGAGTATGCCTTTTATACATGAGTTCGTATCTACTGACCACAAACACGCTGGCCACGTTCTATGCACAAGACACATTACAGCCATACATCGGGAACATCTCCATGATCAGTAGATCTGGATCTGAACTCATGATTAATACGCTCAATGAAACATCTCCCATTGAGCCCAATGTGAAGGAAATAAATTCAAGAAAGGCTCATAGTTACCTATTATCTCCCATTGTGCAATTTTATTTGTATTAATGCAAATGCAAATTTTGATCTAATTTTTGTTTTGGGTTTTACTTTGTTGTGCTTCAAGTCTTATATTACTTCATTTGCATTGCAACCAAACAAAATAAGGTAAAATTGTAAACAAAAATAAATCAGCCCTCACACTTACTGCAAAGCAGTTGAGACGTGCAAGTAGAAGTTATAGCCCTGTCATGGTTAATGAGACATCTCTCACCATGAAAAGCCAAAGCCAAAGTAATGGATGAATTTGATGAGCTTGTTAGGTCCAGACACAAACAAGCCCCAAACAAATTAAAAGAGGCTGAATGAGTATGTGGTTGGTATTCAGTCCCAATTAATGTCGTGGCTTTTATTTGAAAGCTGCTGTTTAGGCTTTAGAGTTGTGGTTCAAAATTAAGTCCTGTGTCACGTCTTCCAATGAAGAAAATGTGCAAAGAAATCGAGTGGGCGTGAGGGTGAGACTTGAGAGAAGGTGTTGGGCCTGTTGGCTGAGGCTGATAGTGATAGCTCTCAAGAGGATTGACGTGTTGCTTCTCTCTCCGCTTGGCTTATTGATATATTCTCTACGTAGATTCGCTTTCTTTGTTTCTACTTGGTTGAATCATGAATGGTGGACATCCATTATCTTTCTCACCTGTTCAATTGCCTGCCTACATTGACCCACCATTTTTGGACGTAGATCTACTGTTCCAATACGAGTTTGTGGATCCAACGCTTGGAAGTTCACATCTACGCCCCATAATGCCCCCCACAGCACATCCCCACCTTGTATTAAGAATATCTCTTCATGATGTTTCATCATCTTTCGTATTTATTATTGGGAGATGTTCCTAATACAAGGTGGAGATATGCTGTGGGGCGCAGATGTCAGCTCAACGCTAGGTTCTACACGTAGGGCTTAGGGTCCACATGACCCATGGACTGTGCCTGCTTAGTGTTTAGCTTGTCATTTGAGGGGATCAAGACAATTCGATAATAATTTTCCTTTTACCATGCCAAAAGCAGCTCGATTGTCGATCTTGTTTGTGGGCCCATATGCAAATTTACATGGGTTAGGATAATAAGCAACCCAAGTTAGGAAAATTTTGGCTGTCTAAATTTGACCAATTCAGATTAGTTGAAAGTTTTGGCTGTTCAGCAGGCTGTGGAAATAATAATGAGGTTCCACACCAGTAATAAAAACATGGGCCCGCACCTTTCACAGTAGGGCTCATGAATCTATTACAGGCGCAGAACCTTATCATTGATTCGACAGCCTGCTAAACAGCCAAAATATTCAGTTAAACTTTGCTCAAATTTGACAGCTGGCACTATCAATTGGGTTTTTCATGCATGATACATTGCAGGCTTGGTTCGCACTGATGGTGTGGATACATTGTGGGCTTTGATATACTACCCACAAGTTATTCCCACATCTTTATCCATGGGATATTACAATTATGCATTGAGAATATCTTCTTTGTCATTCATAATAAACAAAGGTGTTATGTGGGTAGGGACGTTTGAATAGTTGTGGGTAGCAGATCCAAAGTGCATTGTAGGGTGAATTAGGGGTGTTAAAACTTAAAACAACTATCAAATAAGGAAAAATTATAATGTATTTATTGATGTGGCAGCTATTTTCGTTTTCAAAAATAAAACCAAACATGTTGAACAACCCCCTATATGGTGCAGGGTCACAGCTCACAGGGAGCTCTGTTGACAGCTCAGACTGTCAAATGTAGATAGCTAAAGTTTTCTCACGCAAACCTAGTGAGACTTGAGTAGGTGGTGTAAAGAAAAACCTTCCCACCAAGCATCAGAATATTCAAACACTTTGATATGACAGAAGGGGTGTATCAATACATTGAACTTAATGTGATAATGCCTTATGTTAGAGCACCTAATAGCTTAAGATTTTAAGTTGAATAGTTCTTTAACATGTTAATAGAAACTATTTAATAAAGTGGTCTAGTGTTCAATCTTTATTGTCCCCAATATAATTAATTAAATTAAGCATAAGGTATGAATGGGCCTCTACTTGTCCACGCTTAAGCCCAATAAACTTTCACGTGAGGGGATGTATTAAAGAATAAAAACCTAATCAGGGACATCCCTTAACAGCTTAAGCTTTTAGCTTTTAGGTTGAACAGATCTTTGACACCTTATATTTCTTTTTGTTAGTAATTTTTTTTCAAAATTTGGGAAGGATTGAAATGATGTTAATTAATGTTTAAAACAAAGTGTTAAAATCAATGTATCAGTTACTGGCCAATTGATACGATGCAGAATTTTGATCCATGCCTCCCATAGTGTTAGGGGTTTTGGAAATTTCAATCAGCTTCTCGGTTAAACAGTTAAGGTTTCTCTTTTGAATGTATATAGCTTATAATATAGAAGGAACCAATGAGAAAGTGGCCCAGTTAAAGACAAACTAGACTCAGGCCTGGCCCAGATTTTGGGCCCAAAGTTCAGCTCAGTTTATATTTGGGCTGATCTTGGTCCAGCCTACGGGTCGAGGTTCGGATTGACCCATATTTAAATATGACACAATGACCCAGACGAACCATTGAATTCAGTAACATCAAATCCTAATAGCTGTAGAGTACCAACTGATTCTTGTCCTAGTTGATTTTCTAAGTAGGATCTGTCAGAAAATTGGACAGATGGCAAGTTATATGAGGTCTAGACCCTTAGATCCTAGGAAAAAAAGGTTTCTTAACCAACTAGATCACATTTTATGCCACATAATTCAGCCACGTGGGCCGATCTGGACCTTCCACCAGAATGGATCCCTTTTGTATTGGTCATTTGTTCACTTTTGTATTCGTCATCAGCCCTATGTGGCGGTCTTTTTGGTTTGTGGAAGATTCAAAATGACCTCATTAGCACCTCCTCTTCCTTTATCATATTCAAAACATATAATTTGTTTAGAAATAGGTCTCTAAAATTGGGCTGACCTGAGTCCAGTCGAACTCCATAACTAAGTTGGGTTGATGAAATTCATTAGAGCCCAGTTTGAGTCTTGACGGGACCCTATTTACATGACCGGGCTGGGTCACTCAGCTCGATTCAAAACTTACGGGGTGTTCTACAATTCAAAACAACTAAGGATCTGTTTGGTTGTAGGAATAGGGGTCTAGGATCGGAATCGGAATGGGTTATTCCGATTTCAACTGTTTGGTTGGGTGGAATCGGAATCCCATTCCCATTCCTGCTGGAATAGCATTCCCCCATGTGAGGGAATAGCTATTCCTTGCCCCTTTCTTGGGAATTGAATTCCATTCCTGCTGATTTTAATTCTCATTTCCATTCCTATTTAAATCAAACAGACTATGGGAATGGACCATTCCAATTCTGATTCCGGAGGATTTTGATTCCGCTTCAGACTACGAACAGAACAGACCCTAAAAATATGTTCTTGAACCGTTTTATTGTTTTGAGATGCAAAAATAAATTGGTTTTATTCCAAAAATAATTTATGTTTCGAACTTGCTCTTGGTTTTAATTTGGGAAACAAAAGAGGCATATACATCCAGAAATGTGTTTTCCAATTTTTTTTTTTATTTTATTTTAAGAGTCAATTTATTTTCAAATCAAATGGTTTTGATTTAATTTTAAAACCCAACTACAAGAAAAACAATTCATATTGGAAAACACCCCTTAAATCATTGCCCAAGATTTAAGAAAAGCCGAAGCAAAACGGTGAAATTAATTCTTGTATTATGACCTTAATCTTGTTTTTTTGTTTTTTTTGTTTTTTAACATTTGAAGTTGGGTCAATAGGAGTGAGTTGGATTTAAGTAGTGAGATCATGGGCCAGGCCGGGCTGGGTTTTGGGCGATCCGATGATCTTAGCTATCTAGTGTATTGGGAGGGGTGGGGTGGATATGGTCCTGACCTTTGGCATTTTTTAGCACAATCTTGATCCCATTTTCTCATGCTTTACAGTTTGAGATTTATATGATAGCCCAAGATTTATAGGGGATTTTACATTTAGGCAGCAGCAGGGTTGATAATGGGGTCAGTTCTGCCTGACTGATCAAACTGGTTATGCTGATTCAAATTCCATGGTTTTGTCCCAATTAATTAATTGGATTAGTTTCGGTCTTTGCTTGTTCTGAACTGATTCGGATCCGAATCAATTATTTTAATAGATAATATTTATTAAAAACAATTGATTTATTAACATAATAAATAATTAACAACTTTGCAGACGATATTATCACAATCCAAGTTTTAAGTTATTATTTAAATAAATAAAATATAACTGTCAGTATGAGTGTATTTTATTGGATGGGACCCGATTATCCCGATTATTAATCCGAACGATTCTGGAGCCATGATTTTGTTGAAATTAATAATTGGGAGTAGGGCACCTTATCGTGAGCTTGACGCATTCTTATTTCCCACTGATTGGGGACCAGAAGCATGTGGTGGTAATAGGTGCAATGCTGATAATAGCGAGATGTGGTTGTGGCCAGTTGGTGGGAAAAAGAATATAAATTTGTCAGCTCCAATCAATGTTCTATGCTTCTAAAAACAGTCAACCAATCCACTCTTAAAAAATCTGCTGCCACTGCGGTTGCATGCGACTCGAGTGAGAATTGTGAGATGAGAATATTATTATTATATTTATTTTAAAAAGGAGAATATTATTTTTTTGTGCGTTTAAAAGAAAAGATCAATTTGGCTTCAGAAAAAAAAAAAAGAAAAATCAGTTTTGTATTTTTTGACATGCGACCACAGTTGCAGCAGACACGCAAGAACTTCCAAACCCTTCATTCCATTTCATTAAGGCGGTGTTCGGTACCGTAGTAAACCCATGATATAGTGGGTACATATGGTCTCGGGGTGTGGATTATACCACACTCCAAAATATCGACCACACCATTATCTCATAGTCACAACCACACAATTGTTTGTCTTATATATAATTCATACAATATTTTTAATTGTTTGTCTTATATATAATTAATAATATTTATTTTACCATTATAATCGTTTTTATTTTGTATTAAAAGTAGGAATTTTACTTTTTTATATTTTTACTAATTTCAATAAATCTAGATTAGTTTTTTATTAATTATTTATCATGAATATTAGTTCTCTTATGTGTGTTTTAATTATTTTTAATTTTTGAGTTCATTCGTTAATTTTTTATTAATTCATATTAACTATGGCTAAATCAATCACATGTTAAATTAATTTGTTTTGCTTCAAAAAACAAAAGAAAAATTATTATTCTTGAGCGATAGATGATTTCACGTTGTGTATTTGAGATACATGGAATCAAAACATAAGGTGTGGCCTTTACCACACCACACCTCCACACCTTACAAAGCACCTATATAGGTGTGGTGTGGTTTAAACTACCTATTTTTGTTCACAATACCGAACGCCTATACTAGTGTGGCCTGGTGTGCTCTCAATCAACCACACCTATAGTGTGATTGAGAATACACTACCCAATTTATCATCACATTATAGAACACCCCCTAAGCTTAGGTTTTTTAATTATCATAGGGCCCATTATCCCCCATTTTTTATTAAGATTCCATTGACAGCACTAAAAGTAGTCATTTTTTGGAGAGGGCCCAAGCTAGACTGAGGCCTGTCACTTTGTCACTTTGTTCTTCTTAGGGTTTGGTTGGTTCTCTGAAATAGGCACCTGGAATGGGAATCAAAACAACCTATTTCGATTCTAGTCGTTTGTTTGGATAGAATGGCCATTCCAGGTGCATTTCGAAGTTTCTCAAAAAAAAAAATGTAATAATAAAGTAATAAAAAACCCAAGCTAATAATAATAAAAATATTATTGAAGTAATAATAATGATAATGTAATAATAATATATTAGTAATTAAACAATAATATAATAAAATTAAAATAATAAGCAAAATAAGAAAATATTAATTAATTAATAAGAAGATAATAATAAAATAATAAAGGAAAAATTTCTTAAACTATCTCTATTGTTTAGCTAATTGACAAACTGTATCCTTATTATTTAATTATTGTCTTAAACCACCCCTATTCTTTCTGACAATTGACTAATTCTACCCCTGCCTTTTAATTAGTACACATATAACACTACATCCCTACACAATTTTTTTTAAATCCAATATTACCCTCTTCCTCTTTAATCTCAAATCTGAGAGAGACCCTTCATCCCACAGTGACACCACCACCGGATGGAACCGTGGCAAGTTCTCCCTACCAGAGGCAATGAGCTAGCCCCTTGATGTCCTTCACCAACTGCAAAATATAAAGAAATAAGAACAAAAAAAGATTTAGAATGAAGATGAAGATGAAAAAACCCAACTCCAGATCTATAAAAACCCAGAGATTCGAATAAATTGTTTTAAGGTCATTGGCAGAGGGCTGGAGGTTTCCGCCCAAGACAGCAAGCAAGTACGCAGCGATGACGGTGGATCCTCCAGTTTTGATTCTAGAATGAGTCTTTCATTGCACCTCGACGTAATAAACTAATCTAAAAGTTTTACTGTTCACCTTCTTCTCCACTCGACACAAAGCGACGCAAAGCGGTAGCACCCCCTTTCTTCCGATTTCTTCTCGTTTTCTCTTTTCCCTCTCCCTCTCTATTCCTCTTTCTCTCTCTCTCTCTCTCTTCTTCTTCATCAATCTCACATCCCTTGTTTTAGTCTGAGACCACATTATCGTCGCTGCAACTTCTAGCAGTGGCGGTGGTCTCTCTCTTCCATTATGCGCTTATAAGTAAAGATTAGCGTTTACTTCCTAGGGGTTCACTTTCATTGCGAATGACTTTTATGTAACTGATCTTTGTCGCTTGCAATCCAGTAGGTTTTCATTTTCTGTTCACTGTTTTTCCATTTCTCCTTCTAATTTCTGAAAAATAAATTCTTTCCATTACCTTGCATAAGTAGATTCATATAATTTACCAAACATATAATTTTTCATTACCTTCACGCCTATTCCTATCGCCACTGTTGATTTTACCAACTGAAATATCACCACCTAAACCTCCACCCCTCTCTGAATTAATTTATCACGTCAATAGCTGTTGGGCTGCTGCTTTGTCAATACTTTTATGTCTTGTTATGCCTTCACTAGCTCCTGTATTGTTTCTCCTATTCCACTCTCCGCCACACCGTCTTTCTTGCCAGACATTTGGCTTGGGGAAGGTACGTAGTTTCAGTTTCGTGTATCAGGGCACCCTCCCCTCTGTTGTTGACGCTGGTGACAACGGAATTTCAAGGACCATCGAAAAGAAAAAGAAGAGCCAGAACATCGCCTTCTGATATAAGGGTAAAAGATGCATTTCATCCTTTCCATTATGGTTTAACGGCAATAACAATTGTCACGGTAGGATAGATTAATGGTACAGTTTATCAATTTTAACTAAATTGTAAGGATAATTTAAGAAATTTGTTTAATAATAAATTATTCATAAAATAGTAATAACATATTAGTAAAGTAATAATAAAATATTCATAAGTTATTAATTATTAAATACTAATAAACTAATAATAATGAAGTATTAATACACTATTAATATAATAATAAACATAATAATACAATATTAATAAACTAATATAATAATAATAATAATAATAATATAAAAACTATAAAGTAAAAATAAAATAGTACAAATCAAAAAATTTTGATCGATTCTGGTTCCAACTCCAGATAAACTAAATAACAATGATTGGAATCTAACTATGGTTCCATCTAAACCAAATAGACATTGGGAATAGAAATTCAGATTTTGATTCCAAGTGATTTCAATTTCTATCTTAATCATGAACCAAAGAGACCCTCAATCAAAACTTTTGTTCTTAGCTTGTTACATATCTTTAGAAAGTTGGACGAAACAAGTTCCAGCACCCTTCCAACATCTGATCACCATGAAGCTGAGACCACCATGTATGAGTAGGGGTGAGCAAACGCTTTACTCGGTTAAAAACCAAACCGAATAAATCAATATTTTTAATGAAAAAATGAACCGAAACTGAAATATTGAAAAACCAAAATATTTTAATCAACAAAAAAATACTGGAATATTCAGTAATTTAGATAGGAGTAAAATTACTGAAATGATCATTAAAAGAGATTTTTGTTGAGTTAAAATGGGTTATTTCAGTAATTTTGTATATAAAATAATTTATAAGAGGGTAGAATGGGTGTTTGGAAAAACTGGTGCATCAATCTAACATTTCCAAGGGAAGTTTTTGTTGAGTTTCTAAAAAGTTCAGGGGAGGCATTTGTTAAAATGAAACTATAAGGGTGATTTTTATGATTGTCAGAAACTTCAGAGGAGGTTTTTATATTTTACTATAATGGGAATAACAAGATAGAAGATTAGACCACTTGGTCAAAGTGGCTTTTATAACATCTCAAAACCATTCAACCTAAAAGCTTAAGCTATTAAGCTATTAGGTGAGGTCCTTGGTTGATATTCTCCAATAAGTAGAGAGGAGTTAGAAACTTTAGCAGAATTTTACTTAAAGGGGAGGAGGTAAGTATCCCAAAAGTGGTGGGAGGGGAGAAATTGCTTCTGGAAGAGGAAGAGCAGACGACGGTTTCCTTGACAGTCTGGTGATGGATGCACATACGAGCGTTGGTAATTAAGGGAACCCTCAAAGAAAGAGAGGGAATGTTTTGAAAAAGAATGGATATAAGACTATGAAAATGGCAAAAACCTTTGGGTTGTTCTTATTAGGGGGAGAAGAAAATGCGAAGGATGTTTTTAAAAGTCTGGAGGAGGAAGAAAGGGAGGCAAAGGAGGACGAAGAGCGGGAGGAGGAGGAAAACAGAGAAGAAAATGAATCCCTAAAAGAAGCAGACGAAGTCTTTACGCTTGGGGGTCTGCCGGGAAGCAGAAAATTAAGAAGGTTGATTGAGTTATATTTAGATTGCTCAGTGCAAGTGGCTAAAGATTTGAAAAATCACAGCCCTAGGGGAAGGTGTAGAAAAAGAAGGGGTCATTAGTTCTATAAAGAATGTTTTAATTAATTCACACCCAATCCACCCATTTGCCACCCCTACTTGGAAAGAAGAGAATCAACATATAGTCTGTACTGGTGAGTTGTATGAAGTATGAACATTAATATATTGCATTATAATACAACTAATTAATTAATAAAGAAGAGAAAGAAAAGGAAAGTGTTGTGCAGCTTAACCAAATGAACTGCAAAATAACACCATTTTTATCTATACTTCTCGTAAGGTTTATTAAATCAATTAATAATCCATAAGTTTACATGCCATGGTTCGACTAACAATCCATAAATGAAAGTGAACACTTTAATTGTAGGATTTCCACACGCATGCATGGTTAGTTTACAATCAGGAGCAATCTTAATTAAGACTTCTATATAAAGAAAAACTCTAGTAGACATTTGGTCCTTAATTCCAGTAATTTTTTCATTCAAATAATAACTAATCTCACATCTATCCTCCCAAATAAATTTACTAAGAAGTAATATCCATTTCTAATGATAATAGGTCCCAAATGTTTCCATTAAAATTCAAGTAGTTATCCCGTTCATCAGTACTGTTGCCTGTTTCCAAAGAACAAGTGTTTCCACCCTCTGTTGTTGGTTGCATCTCTTTAACCGCAAGTCCATTTTCTTCAGACCCAGTAGCAGAACTACGTACTGATAGGGCAGGAGGTCTCCATCTTAGTTTCATCTAAGACACTCTTCCACCATTGCGAAAGATCGTCTGCAGGCGGTGGAAGACTAGGCATTTCTCCTGATTGCTTACTTGTGCCCACAGTGGTATAATTATCAGAGGCCGCCTTGTTAAGCATTTCTCCTGATTGACTCGTAGTGCCCACAGTGGTTTGATCAGCCAATCGTTTAAACCATCGAGAGCTTTTTGAGAAGGTACAAGGTTGAGGCCTGATAGCTTTGATCTTCTCAACTGTGGCTTGGGTTTTCTCCCCTTCTTCTTTGCAAACAAGCTTCTAGCTCAACCGAGTTTTGCAATAGTTCTTTATATCGTCTGCTGTTCTTCCGGGAAATCTGCCGGCAATTAACGACCATCTGAGAATTAAAAGAAGAGAAAGATAATATTTTAGTCGATCTGCTCTTCTGAAGGAACTGATCGATCAGCTGGTCATCTCCAAGATGATCTATTTCAATGCCATTTCAACCGTATGGAACTTGAGCCACTAACGAAACGAACATGGTGGCCTATAACCTTTGGATTTCCATTCTTTTTCTCTAGCTCCATCAGACTTTCTGTTGATTGTATTGGTCTCCAAGAGGCCAATCACTTAAGCTTTCTACAATTGTGGACATGGATCGCCAATGATATTAAAGACTCACATTCAACATCTGCATATATACTGAAAATTTTCCATATCATTTTCCACTTGGAATGATACGCGCGTACATTCATGCTTATATATGTATACACACACTCATACTAGCGGGGACCGGGACCGGGACCCACGTGATGGATAGGATTTGTTAAGGGAAAGTGAATAGGATTTGTTAAGGGAATTTGAAATAATAAAACTGATAACTATTATAAGGAAATAATGTAATATTGTTTAATATAATTAATTTTTATTTTAGCAAATTTGGATTAATTATATTAATAATTGTTAACAAAACAATAATTTACTGCTAATTACTTAATAAAATAATTATTTTTTCCATTTTATTT
Organism: Nelumbo nucifera; assembly: GCF_000365185.1. The sequence continues at coordinate 1,750,020 of NW_010729164.1, forward strand.
GTTAGTTGTTCTATTTTATTTATTCTACTTTATTAATGGTTAAATATAATATTTTGTAAACATTACTTAAATATTTAAAATACTTAAATATTAATAAATATATAAAATTAGATCGTAATCATAATTAAATTAATCTAAGCCCGACCTCGAGGTTTACTTTGGATTGGGCTTTGGTTGATTGTCAACATGATCTAACCACCCAAGTTACACCTCGAAGATTAATGTGACATTCGTAATTAGATTTAACCAAACATTTTTGGGGTTTTTAACTATTTTTAGTTAAAAATTGTTAATATTGAAGCTAAAGGAATTATGAGGGATGGGATACCCCTATTTTGTAGCCTAATGAATTAAAAAAGTAAATATATCGAGCAAGAATTTTACAATGTATTAACAGTTTTTTTTGAAGAGTAAAAGGTAAATATTTATTAAAAGCATAAAACAATTTTTAAGGTTGCTTGGCCCACCCTAGCCCACACCCTAAGCATAATAATATTTGTCTGGGCCTAAGGTAGGGATAGACTTGTCCCTGGCCCACACCCACACCCTGTTTGATAGTTTGATGAAATGCGAATTTAACCCCATCCGATCCAACTAAAATCCGAATTTAATAAAAATTATCATTTAATGTATTTATGTGGTATAATTATGGTATTATATATAATTATATAAAGTTTATAATTGATAGATTTAAAATTTTATATTTATATACATCTATTACACACACACACACACACACACACACACATATATATATATATATATATATATATATATATATATATATATACTTTAAAAATAATTAATTTTTTTAAACGTTTTTAACATTTTGGTCATTTTAAACACAATAAGATGGTTATAGATTAAATCTAAATTAGTTAAAAAATCCAACATAATAATTGGATATAGAGATTTCATAAATGGATGCAGATGCAAATGCAATTGGATCAGATCTAAACATGATCCATTTACAACTCTACTACCTATATTATGTGTGGGCTTGATGCAGTTTTGATCTAGACCTAACTCAAAAGAAAATAGTTGCTTAAGCTTGAAAATATGATTATTGGGTTGGGCTAAGTTATAAATGATCACTTGTAAGTATGAAGTCTTATGACATTTCTAGTTAGGCCATTATAAGTTTTACTATTTTAGTTAAGTTTTATAATTTTAAATGGTATGCAACTGATGTATTTTATTACTTTTAAAAATTTTTTGTACTTCTTATTATTAATATTAATTATCTTACTAATGTTAGTTATTTTTAAATAGAATTTAAATATATTTTAATTTTTAATCTCTAAAGTACTATTTTTTAAATTTAATATTTTTTTATTAATTTTAATTAGTAGATTTCAAATTATAATTTATTGACAATTAACCAGCTAAATAGAATTTGAATATGAAACAAATAAATAGAATTTGGATGAGAATAAAATTCTCTTTGTCTTGGAAATACAATAGGCTAATAGTGGAAGAAGCCTCTAGAAATATGTTAAAATATGTTAGTGATGTAAGGGATGGGACCTATATCTTAGAATTCCCTCTCTCTCTCTCTCATTATTTTTTGGTGATTAACTATTTATTATATTTTTATTAATTAATTTTTAAACTGTTACTTGTTTATAGGATGGGTTGGGCCCATGGTGGCCTCTCCATTTTCTCCCTTACCCAACTAGGCTTCTCCTTAGTTCCCACTCCTAAAAATATCATTCCATACACTTTCAGCTTGTCACCTCACCACCCCATTTTCCTAATCTCTCTCTCTCTCTTTCTCTCTCTCTCTCTCACTAAGGTTTCCAATCACCTAAATCATCTCATTTCCTAAAATTTCTTCTAAACTATTTCCCCACCTAAAATTTCCTCCTAAAATAATTCATAATCTCGCCTCCGCCCTCCTCTCTGTCTATTATTTTCATCTCTATCTCTATCCACCTTGCAAATACATGCATTTAATTTCTCATTATATAATGTATTAAAATATTATCATTTTAGTTAATTTTTTTTGAAAACAGTTTAACTGACAACTTAAATATTGGAATAAGATGAATAAAAAGTATCTAGAAGAATAATAAGAGAAACATGGATAATACAATAAGACAAATAATAAAAGTAAAGTAAAAATTTAATAATTAACTAAAATCTTATTATAATTATAAATAATACAATTACAAAATTAAATACAGTTAACAAACTAAGTAGATTTAATTACTGTTATTCATTAAACACATAATTAATTATAGTTAACTAATTAAGTAGACTAGATAATTAATTATGATTAATTAATTAGTTAAAGAATTACTCTAAATAATTGATAAGTAATTATAGTTAATTAATTACCAAACTTTTCAAAAATTTTATTTAATTATAAGTGACCATATTTAATGAATTATTTAAGTAAAACATCAATAATTAAAATAATATTACTTTAATAAAAAATTACTGTTAAATTAGTGAATTTACCATAATTTTGTTAACTAAAATAACTAATTATTTAAGTAAAATATCACACTAATTAAAATAATTTCATTAAGTAAATTAATTTTACAGTAATTAAGTTCAGTCCTAACCATTAGAATTGAGCTTAAGGCCCAAGCTTGAGGTCAATCGGGGTCTATCCAACCCGAGCCGAACTCACACTAAAATTTGATACACTCAGATTGGGCTCAGGCCTTGGATGCCGGGCTTGGATTAGTCAATAAACACACCAGAATTAATCATTTAGTTCCATACTACATTCAAACAGGGCTCCATTAAATTAACTTTGGAATTACCTGTTCCCTAAGAGCTTATGAAACCTTATAATGAGATCAACTTCATCTGACGTGAATTCCCCTCTCTTGATACCCGGCCGGAGATAGTTCAACCATCTAAGCCTACAGCTCTTTCGACATCTATTCAGCCCTGATAATGCAATAACAATAACAATCAAGAAAGGTGGAAGAAATAAAAAAATATAAATCGATCATCAGATATATAAACCATAGACGAAGAACAAATAAACAGTGTAGATAGGTCGGTACCTGCTCTAAGAGGAACCTTACACCACTTGCCTTCTCCATACCTCTCAATGAACTTCCTCAGAAGAATATCTTTTTCTTCAGTCCATTTACCTTTTCTCAAACCCAAACCACCATCCATAACTTCAGAAGATCGCGTTTTGCTCTGCATGCTGCAATGCCACCAGCCCACGGTACCAAATCCATTTATTTATATTCTCGTCTCCATTCTTTCAGGCTTACAAACTCTGCTACGTGCATATATCCCCAACCACATACGTGAGGCTTCAATTCTCTGTTTCTGAGAAAGCTCAACTTACCGATTATTATCAACGAACCCGGATTTCCTGCACTTGGTATGGTGTGGGATGTGGTATACTTCCAATGAGATTCAGCCACGTCCCACTCCACATGTATTCCCAATTCACATGTGCAGATGTGGTTTAACGGTAAGATTAGGGGTGTTAGTCTCCAATTTGACTGCCCAGTCGAACTAGGAAAGAGGCTAAACAAAAAAAAGGAAACTGAAGCTTTTTCAAATCCAGACGCCATTAACAACCAATTTTTAGAAAAGTGAAAAGTGTTTCTTCTTTGGGCGGCATTGAGAGAAGAGATTTGCTAAGAACGGTGAAGAGTGGTTCTTTGGGCAACATTAACAAGAAATTTGCAGTTGTTTGAACAGTACACAGTGACGAATCACAAGTAATTTCCCACCAAAATTGTGACATCTTACATCTTACTCCTTTTTATAGACTGATTCTGTATACATCACTACTTTTAACCCCACCAAACCACTGCTATCAAGTTTAAATTATTTTAACCGCACTAAATCTCTGTTACTATGACAAATAGTTCAGAGAGTTGAAATTTCAGCCCATATTCTTATCCATTTGATGGGACATGTTTAGAATCAATTTTGTATTAAATAGTTACAACTTTACGGGTACTATCACTTGGGAGTTCAAAATATTGGGCGATTGACATCTAAGGTCGACATTGAGTAGGGTACAAATACTTTTATTTATTTATTTATTTTGCTTTGGTTCAGGGTATGAATACTTATTATCTTCATTTAATAAATCATTATATATGGACAATAATATTAATCCTTAACTATAATTCTACAAAATAAAGTGCCAATCTCTACCTACAATTTTAGATTCTAATATTCCTACTTGTTTTTCTAGTTCCCTCTTTTCATTTTATTCTTTTATTCTTTAATTTTATAATGGTATTTGTATATGAGTAACCGCATTAGGAATAAAGAATTATACTCAGTTTTCTATGTGGACAATCTTTTAGTTGTTTTGTAATATATTTAAAAGTTCTATCTCATAATTTTACAGAATAATGGAAGTTGGAGTAGGCTTGTTTTTGAACCCGATGGTGAAAAGGAACAATACGTGACCACTAATTTGTTTGAAAAGCCTATTGACCTAGATAAAGGAGAACCTATTATTAGCGATTTGACTACAAATGAAGAGCAACAAGGATTAGATGAAAGTATAAAAAGGAAGCTTAAAGAAAAATGTGCTCCCAAAGTTGCCATGAAGATGAAGCATATGATTTTTACAATAGGGATTTAGTACTCCAAAGTCGAATAGAAATATTTGTCGCTCTATTATTAGAAAGTTTTGTTGTTCTAAAGAAGGAAAGCGTCTACAGGATAAACATAAGGCTAATGTCATGTATCCCCAGCTAGATGCCTGGCAGAAATGAGGACAAGTCTTCAAGAGGATTACCACTTTCGAGTGATAAGTTTCAATGTTGCAACTCCTAATAAATCACACATGCTAAGGTCTCAAAAAGGATCTCGAAGGAAAAAGGCAGACAAGTTAAAATAGTCGATGATTCTAGGATAGCTCCAAAAGCATGTACGGAGTTTATGGCAAGGGAATCTGGTGGGCGCCAAAATGTTGGATTCACTTGTGTTGATTTAAAAAATTATTTGCGCTTGTATTGGACTGGGAAAATGGAAAAGGGAGAAGTTGGTGATATTTTGCAGTATTTTCAAGATAGACAATTTGGAGATTCATCTTTTGTCTATGCAATCCAATTGGATCAAGCTGAATTAGTGACAAACATATTTTGAGCCGATGCATAAATGGTAATTGATTATGGTCATTTTGGTGATGCTGTGTGTTTTGACACAACATATAGAACAAACAATGAAAATAGACCATTTGCGGTTTTTGCTGGAGTGAATAATTATAAGCAATCAATCATTTTGGTGCTGCATTACTATATGATGAAACTGCAAAAACATTTGAGTGGTTGTTCAAGATTTTTGTAAAAACAATGGGTGAGAAAAGAACAAACACAATTTTAACTGATGATGATGCAGCCATGGCAAAGGCAATCTCTTCTGTGTTACCTAAATCACATCATCGACTATGTGTATGGCATATGCTCCAAAATGCTGCTAAACACCTTAGTAATATATTTGAGAAATTTAAGTCATTCTCTAACGATTTTAGCAAATGTGTGTATGAATACGAAGAAGTCGATGAATTTGAAAATGCATGGGAAAGTATGATTGAGAAATACAATCTTCAAGACACCGATTGGTTGCAAAAGTTGTACGACAAAAGGCAAAAATGGGCTTTAGTGTTTGGACGTCAAACATTTTCTGTTGGCATGAGCACTACACAAAGAAGTGAGAGTTTAAATAATTGTTTGAAGAACTATCTCAACATCAAGCATAATTTGTGAAGATTTTTTTGACATTTTGAAAGAGTGGTTGCTGATAGGCGATATGAAGAGTTAAAAGCGGAATTTGCAGCACCACAAAGCTTTCCAACATTGTCAGTGCAATTAGATATATTGAATCAGGTTGCTTGCATATATACTCCACCTATTTTTTCTATGTTTTATACTAAAGTATTGCAACAACTAAATTGTAGAATTGATGAAGATCATGTTTTGTCTGAAACAATAACTGAATATATAGTGAGCGTGTCTAAAAAAAAGCAACACAAAGTTACTTTTGATTCATCAAATGATTTAGTTAGTTGTAATTGCAAAATAATTTGAATATGTTGAGATTTTATGTGGACATGCATTGAAAGTGCTTGACTATGAACACGTTATAATGATCCCCTCATGTTATATATTGAAAAGATGGACTATTGATGCAAAGGTGACATCTATTGCAGTTTCATGTAGCTTTATTAAAAATTTGGATCAAAGCATAAGAAGAAAAATGCATTACAAAGAGTTGAAGCATTTGTTTACCCAAATATCAGGTAGAGCTATACATGCTGAGGATGCATATAATGTTGCTATGGAGGTTGCAGAAAAGTTTTTGAAAGATGTTACTGAATGTTTAAAAAACTCAAAAATTGATCAACCATGTGATGCATCAAATAGTTTGGGAGTAGAAATCAATGATACTATCAATTCTTCTTTCACAAATCTTGATGGTAGAAATAATGCCATTATCACCGAAGGAGTTGCATTAAAAACAGCGAAAGGAGTTAAACACAAGAATGCCTATTGACGAACATTCTATCGAACAACCTATACAGGTATTTTTTTTTTTTAATTCATAAAATTAAAAATTTACTTTTATTTTACTTTTTACTTATGATCGCTAATTAAATTGTGACAATGTAGAAATTTGGAGGTGGAGGTGATATAAATAAGAAGAGGACAAAAGTAACAAAGTCAAAGGAAGTTGATGAACCTCCCCGATCTAGACAGGTATTGCTTTGATTAAATTATGAATGTGTTTTATTGTTTTGATACTAAAGTTTTTATATTAATAGGATTCATGGTTCAAAGAGAATAGCTTGAATAAAAACAATGCGCTCCATCATGTCCAAGTATAAAGTTGGCAGACTTGGTCTTTATCACTTAACTTATAAACTTTGATTATTCTAACCAGATTTTATGATTAATGAAAAGTATTAAAGTGAGCAGAACTTATTGTCTCTAACATTTTGGTCAAAGTCCAACCACAGAAATTATAACTGGTTTGCAAAATGTTGGTACCATTGCTTCAATATTTTATCTAGTTTAATAAATGTATCTTTCTTATATATACATATGTATTTTTTGTCACAGCCATTGTCGAATTATTGCATGCATGATCAGTCCAACCATTTATTTAGTGAAGGTAGCATGTCTCAATTATTACAGGTGAGCCGTGCATATGATTATATTTTAAGACCACTCTATTTAATTTTCTAAACTTGCTATAGTTGTTTTCCATTTTTTTGTTTTTTAGTTGTAATTATTCATTCATATGTGTTTTTATAGGCACAATTATCAAGCAATATTTTTAAAAACTCTACACATGGCTACTCTCATATGAGTCGGGTCAAGCCTTCCATTTTCTCAAAGAATTATCTTTTAGTTTCTAGTCATGAGTGTAATAACATAATTTTATTTGACATTTATTAGCAGGGATTGTAGAATATCTACAAGTAATGACCTCTAGCAATTTGGAAGTTGGAAATGACGATCCAAAGGTTTGTTTTCATAAGTTGATTGATAAAAGTTTTTTTTTCTCAAATTTCCTATGTTTTAAAATATTGGACCACTAATTTAATTTTATTAACTTTTGGCTTTCAGGTTGAATTTCTCTTGGGGATTACACACAGTGCAGAAACTAGCAATGTGGACCCACCAAAGAAGTCAAACACATAAATAATGATTCACATTAAAGGATTTTTTTTTTTTTTTTTACAATGCATTATAGCATTTATTTTGGTTTTAATAGGTAGAACCTATCAAAAATGGTAAAAATGTATTTTTTATTCAACTTGCAAGATTGATTAAACTTCAAATTTTCTTTTCTTTTTCTTTTGTTTTACGAATGTTATTGATTTTTGAAGGTTAACATGGTTGATTGGCATATAAATTAATCTGCTCGAGTGCGGATTGAACGGTCCGATCGTTTGACTTGAATGGTTGGTCAGTTTTGACAAAAAAATAAAAAATTTAAAAACCTTAAAAAAAATGAAAACCGGTCAAAACCGTTCGAACAGTTAACTGTCTAGGTCAATGGTTTGTTGACCGAAATGAAAAATATGGTTTTGGGGAAAATTGGAACCAGTCACTTAACTGGTTCCCGATTTTTCTAGTCCAACCGTCCTGTCCGATCCGGTTTTGAAAACCATAGTTATATGATTCATGATGACCCATTTTACCATCCATTAAATGATCGTTACAAAACATGTTTTTTCAATGCATAGTTTAAGAGCATTGGATGTTTTAACAGTGACAAAGAGATATGCATGTAACAAACAAAGATTTCTTTGACAATTAAGAGCATGGATGCTTTGCAACATAGTTACCATTGACCAAGGTTTTCGAACCGATGTTGATCCCGACGGTTGGAATGTTCGGCCTGGGAACCGTTTAGGCAAACAGTTTCATTTTACCCCAAACCCGGTTTTTGGTCAAATATTGTTGAAAAAGGTCAACAACTCGTTGACCTAAGCGGTCGAACCGTTGACCCATTTAACAATTTTGACCATTTTTTATTTTTAATTATTTTTTTATTTTGTTTGTCAAAATGGACTATTCATTCAAACTGGACGATCAGACCATCACCCCGGAAACCAGTGGCCAGAACAGTTTCATTTCCGGATCATTTTTTAAAACGTTGCTATTGACAAATCTCTATTCCTAGGTTGAGTTTTTTATTATTTATTTATTTTTTTGTAAAAAGACTTCCAAGTGATAGTAGCCATAAAGTTGTAACTATTTAATACAGAATTGATTCTAAACATGTCCCATCAAATGGTTAAGAATATGGGCTGAAATTTCAACTCTCTGAACTGTGATTATCACAGTAACAGAGATTTAGTGTGGTTAAAATAATTCAAACTTAATAGCAGTGGTTTGGTGGGGTTAAAGTAGAGATGTATATGGAATCAGTCTATAAAAAGGAGTGAGATGTCACAATTTTGGTGGGAAATTACTTGTGATTCGTCACTTTGTATTGTTCAAACAACTGCAAATTTCTTGTTAATGCTGCCCAAAGAACCACTCTCCACTGTTCTTAGCAAATCTCTTCTCTCAATGCCGCCCAACAAGAAACACTTTTCACTTTTCTAAAAATTGATTGTTAATGGCGTCTGGATTTGAAAAAGCTTCAGTTTCCGTTTTTTTGTTTAGCCTCTTTCCTAATTCGACTGGGTAGTCCTCCATCTTTTTCTTATTTTTAACATATCAAAAAAGGAAATTGGAACCACTCTCATTGATTGTAATTAATGATAAAGTTATCGAAACTTTGAACTTGAACCTGTAGTCATCAATCATCATCATGTGACTACAGGGTACCAACATCAAAGGATCGAAGCTTATGAACTTGGACTTACATCGCAATTTAATCACAGGACTAGTTGGACATTATTTAAAATGGTTCAGTACTTGAGTATGTAATACCTAAAGATTGTATGTACTTTAGTGTTGCCTTCTTGTTTGGAATTTATTACATAAAGTCATTTTTATTCATCTTATATATATTTTTTATAAACATTTATTTAGATTTAACTTTATAAATTTATGTGATTTTTTATTAAAATGGCTAATATTTAAACTGAATTGGGTTTGAATCAGATATCGAGATATATGAACAAATTGAATTGCATCTATATTTTACATTTAGATTGCTCAAATTCATATAAGATGAGATTGAGATAAAGGTAGCTCTTTTTGAATTCAATTTGATCTATTTGCAGTCCTTTCTCTTTCCTTTTAGTCTGCACTTTGTAAGAATGCAAAAAGAATATGTACATGCAAATTTGGTTAAAAGTATGTATGAATTACAAATTTGGTATTGTGGTTGTGATGGGTAATCAGTTTGAACATTCACTTGAGAAAAAAATAAACCGTCAAGCATTAATAATACAATGTCGGTTACGTTTCCATAATTCACTTGTGTAAAAAAGTGATGGAAATTTTTTCCTTTTATATTGACTAATTTGAGTGCCAAGTTAATTAATTTGTTTCCTTTCCTTGTAAGCAAACTTTGCTCCAATGTTAATGTAACAACATGAGAAAAAACAAATTTCTTTTCATTTTCAATACAAAATGTATTCTTAGAAAACACTTGTAAAACTGAACCAGAGTACATATTCTTCTCAAATTTGCATTTTCACTCTTACAAAACACTCCTTACTTCCTATACTTGTTTCTAAAAAAACGACGTTTAATAGCTTTTAGCAACGGTTGTTAATACCTGTTGCCATAAGTTGACTCTGCCAAAATTATTTCCCGCCCTACCAATCCTTCGCGCCAAATACGTTTGACGACGTTTAATGCAAACGTCATCAAAACTTAACGTTTAAAGACGTTTGATTTCGGTTTCGGTGACATTTATTTAAACGTCGTCCAAAGTCATTGTGCACCGTTGACAACATTTAGTATAAACGCCACCAAAACTTCTTCGGTGAATATTTTCGCATTATTATTGTTATTAATTACATTATAAGTTTCTTTTGAATAAATTGTTAGATTAATTAATTGTAAAAATATATTGTAAATAATTTGACAAATAATTATACTAATTAATATTCAAATAATTAATTATTGAATTTTATTAATTTATTCCTTTTTCTAATCAAGTATTAATCTCTTTTTTAATGAAATTTATTTTGAATTTTGAAATGGAATTTATTCTATCCATTTTACCATTTTTTATATTTGTAATTATAATATTTATACATTAATTATATTTAATTAAAATTATTTAAAAATTTATAGTAATGATATATAAATTAATGGGTGGAAATTTTTTCACATTCCTTTTCTTGGTTGCAAAAGGGCAAATAATGGTTAAGGCCCCGTTTGGTTCATGGGAATAGGGGTCTGGAATCAGAATCGGAATGGGCTATTCCGATTCCAACTGTTTGGTTGGATGGAATCGGAATCTTATTCTCATTTCTACTGGAATGCCATTCCCCCATTTGAGGGAATGGTCATTCCCTGCCCCTCCATAGGGAATGAAATCCTATTCCTGCTGATTTCAATTCCCATTCTCATTCATGTGTGAACCAAACAGACTATGGGAATGGGCCATTCCGATTCCGATTCCAATGTATTTCAATTTCGATTCCAATTTCAATTCCGACTGTGAACCAAATGGACCCTGAGTTGAATGAAACTTTGKCCTAACTCAATATCATCCTGGATTGGGGTTAGTGTTAATGGTTTTCCACATCTCATGTTAGGTTAAGGATTGACCTCAACTTGATGTAACCCACCTCGGGTTGCACCCCTAACTCTAACCTAACAAGGTGTATCAATCTAAAATAGGAATGGCAACGGGGCGGGTTCGAGGCAGGGATCAGATTCTCTGTCCCCGATCCCGATTATAAAAGTAACCCTCGTCCCCATCCCCGATCCCTACCAGGGATAAAATTTGTCCTCCATCCCCGATCCCCGACGAGGATGGGTTCCTCGTAGGGACCTGAATCCCCAAATTTTTTTTAGATAACAGTATTTACTTGAAAAATGAATTTACTTAAAATAAATAAGATGGGCAGGACCAGGCACGATTACCAAATTCCATCGATGAGGTAATTATATTCTAATCCTAGTTTTTGTAGGCATAGTAGAACTTAGTTATCTTCAGTCTTAGTGGTGTCCTCTATTGTCCTCTGATTCTTTTATTGTGGAGAATTGTTACAGATTTGGTTTTCATGCCATTTGAAACCTCAAACATGGATCCATCAACCATTAGAACCTTCTTAGTTTTGAACCTAGATTCTCAAATTTACATATGTTTTTACTCAATGTTTATCTACCTTAACCTTTTTATAATTGCATAGTGATCCTTAAATCTGCATCCCTTTGCAAGGACATGGAATAGTGATAGAAAGTGGCCAGAAATATTACCATAAACAATACAACATATTTATCTTTAGTCTGTACAAATAATGACAAATCTCTATCCTCAACTAGTTATTATGGCATCTTTTGCTTAAATTTTGAACATTGAGGCTCTATTCTTTTGTTGGGATAGGTGTATTTTCAACTTTGTTTTCCTTCTAAATCTCTACCAATATTTTCAACTTGAAATAGACATGAATGATATATAGTACAYAATTTGATGGGAATAATTTGGACACGCTTCCAAGTTTTGGCCAAGTCGACTTTAATTRCAACATTGTCATGTTAGAGAAAAACCTCCAAGCAAATTGGGTCTGAAACCTGAACATCCAACTAGACCAAAAGATTACTTATCTGGCTAGTGTTTTCAAAATTGGATCGGACTGGATGGTTGGATTGGAAAATCGTGAATAGTCACTTCATTGCTTCCATTTCACCCCAAAACCATTTTTTGGCCAAAAACCGTTGATTTGGCCAACGGATCAATGATTTGGGCAGTTGAATTATTGACCTAGACAACGGTTTTTTGGACATTTTTTGTTTTTTTTGTTTTTAATTTTTTTGTCAAAACAGGCCATCCATTCAGACCGTTCAACCTAAGAACCAAACACTAGAATGATTCCTTGTCCAATCCGGTTTTAAAAACCTTAGACCCAGCACACTAATAAAAAACACAACAATCACCACAAATCCTCAAAATTGAAGCTACATTAAGTTCTAACTCTTCCACGACCTCCTCTCACCAAACTGCACAATTAATCTACAAAGTAATTCACTAGTTTTCTAAGACTTCGTTTGGTTTGCGGGAAAGGATGGGAAAAGAGAAATACTCCTAAATAATTTTATTTTCCCATGTTTGATTGTTGGGATACAATGGTTTGGGATGAAAGTGAGATGCAGGATCCAAAAAACAAGTGAACAGGATCCCACTAAAATAGTGCGACCCCGGTGAGAAAAGAATAAAAGTGTGACACGTTTGAGAAAAGTTATCCGGCTTTGTTAGACCAAAAACTCAAGAGTCTCTTCTTCCTTCCATCCAACACCCCACTAGTTGTATCTCCGACAACTTCTCCGGGGTTCTCAAGTAAAGGTGAGACCAAATCTGTAATACTCTTGCGATGGCGAGCCATTTTCACTTTTTTTTTTATATATTTTGATGCAAATAAAGGTTTTCCCCATTGTTCCATCAGACTCTACATTGACTCATGTCATCTTCTTTACTACTTCCGACAAGAAGAAACTCCATCCATCACCACCGTAGATGCAACTCCAAATCTTATCATACAAAGGTTTTCCCCATCGCCACGATAGATGCGGCGATAACTATTTTCAGGTGCAAATGAAGTCAAAGCTTTGCGCAAAGACCAAAATTGGCTTCTCAGGTCCAAAAAGGTGTAATTGATACTCGATAGTTCATTTCACCATTAATAGATTAATAGATCTTTAAATAAATTTATGAATCATCAGAGTTGGACATGATTTTCAAGTGGAAAGAGTCACTATGACTGAGCTGCTCAAATCAAAAGGAGACGAATACTGTTACAATGACAGACTTGTTTAATTGTTTGCTCACTTTGMTTTGCCAATTTGCCTATCAAGCTAACATTAATTAACAGACTAGATATCAATGACTCCAGTCCACATACCATGCTCAGTGTAGACTCATGCACCGGCTATACTAGCCATGCACGTATGTAAGATAAGGATTATCCTCTAAGGACCATCCCCTTATTGTATTGTTTATCTAGGACTCTATCTTACTTGATAGGATCTCATGATCTCTATCCTAAACTACCAGTCATACATATATATTCTCCAGAACCCAGGATAATGTATTGAGGCATTCAACCTGATCATATCTCGAGCTCACTCTCTCTATCTCCCTCCTTGTTTTATCTTGGTATCAGAGCCATGGCCAACAACCCTTCCCTTGTCTCTTCTCATTTTCCTTCACCCTTTGGTAACCTTGCCAACTTGATCTCGGTCAAGCTCGACAAACACAACTATCTCCTATGGAAAGATCAATATCAACCCATGCTTGAAGGGCTGGGACTCTTCGACTACCTTGATGGCTCCAGCCCCTGTCCGCAGCAGCACCTAGATGACTCCATCTCTAGTGTCAAGACTGTTAATCCTGAATTCACTACCTGGCAAATCTAGGACAAGTTGTTGCTTAGTTGGCTTCTTGCAACCCTAACTAAAAATGCCTTAGCACAAGTCGTTGGTTGTCGCACCTCCCATGAAGCCTGGACCACCCTAACTCGTGTGTATGTCTCTCCATCTTGAGCCCGTATCATGCAGTTGAAAAATGACCTGCACCACCTCCATAAAGGATCCAAGACCATGGCCGAATATCTCTAGTGGATCAAAGGTCTCACCGATGCCCTGGAGGCAACCAGTCATGACCTCTGTTCCGATGACATTATTCTCCACACGACAGGGAGTCTTGGGACCAGATTATGACCCCCTGGTCACAGCCATTACAACCCGCCATGATCCACTCTCTATTGAAGAACTTCACAGCCTCTTACTCCAATATGAACGCAAGTTGGATTGTCAACATTCACTACTTTTAGATTCACCTCTCTCTGCCAACTCAGTAGTGCACAAACTAGGCACTAGACCACCAAACTCCTCTTGTGGTGGACGTGGCGGTGTTCCACCCTCACGTGGCCAAGGTAAAGGCTGTAACTACAGTAACCCCCAGTCACAACCTAAGGTTATCTGCCATGTTTGCGGCAAGGTTGGCCACTTTGCACTTTCCTGCTTCCATTGTTTTGATCTCAGTTTCCAAGCTACTAGCAACACCAGTCAGTCTAAGGCCTTGGTTGCAGCTAACACCACCGACTCCTTAGATGGTGATTGGTACCCAGACATTGGAGTCACAATTCACTTAACTTCAGATTTGGGCAATCTCTCTCTCTCTGCTTTGACTACACCGGGACTGATAAGATTGTCGTGGGTAATGGGGCAGGTTTGGACATTAAACATATCGGTCACACCTCTCTTCATACCCCTTCTCGCACTTTACACTTAAATAATATTCTGCACGTGCTTGCTATCACTAAGAATTTATTGTCTGTTCGCCAATTTTGTCGTGATAATGGCATTTTCTTTGAATTTGGTGATTTTGGTTTCATTGTGAAGGACAAACTCCGGGGGACTCCTCTTCTTTCTGGACCGGCTAAGGATGACATGGGCGGCAAGAGGTTGAGTGGTTACCTGATGGGCTGGCGTAGCGAGCATATGGGCCAGTGCATGTATAGTACTGTCCACAGGCGCCAAAACACTGGTAGGCTGAAAGCATGGGGCTAGGACCGGCGGAGGGCCCAATATGGAAGGAGAAGATCCTGACGGCGTGGTTGTAGGTGGAGATTGCAGAGAAAGACCTTCACTGTAGGAGAAAGAACCTTTATTGAAGAGGACATCATCTGAAATGTGGAGGCGACCGGTGGGCTTGTGAAGGCAGCGATGCCCCTTGTGGGAAGGACTGTAGTCGGGAAAAGTGCAACAGAGGCTACGCTAGTCAAACTTCTGCTTGTTGTAAGGACACAAGTTGGGATAGCAATCGCAGCCAAATAGCAGCTCATAAGGAGACTTGTGGCCAAGTGTGGATGTTGGAAGTCGATTAATTAGAAATACGGATGTGTCAAAGGCCTCTTGCCATAACGTACAGGGAAGACAAGCCCTATCAAGAAGTGTCAAACCTGTATTGACAATGTGGCGATGCTTGCGTTTAGCCACCCTATTTTGGGCTTGTGTATGAGGACAACTGAAACGATGTATAATGCCATGGGTCTGCAAGTATGATTTGAATTTATGGTGAGACTTCCCGCGAGCACAAGAATGACAAAAAACTGAACTGGACTTGGTGGTAACTGGCAAGTTGTGCTGGACAACACGTTGCTGAGGGTGACCAAGACGCTGATGCCAGCCATCAACTGTAGTATGAACTCCCAGGAGAGCCACAATGTTCCTTATTAGAGTTGCTAGATGGAGAGACAAAGAGTTGATAAAGATCATCCTTAGTTCCGAAAGAAGAGGAGTCCCCCGAAGTTTGTCCTTCACAATGAAACTAGAATCATCAAATTCAAAGAAGACACCATTATCACGACAAAATTGGCAAACAGACAATAAATTCTTAGTGATAGCAGACATGTGCAGAATATTATTTAAGTGTAAAGTGTGAGAAGGGGTATGAAGAGAGGTGTGACTGATATGTTTAATGTCCAAACCTGCCCCATTACCCACGGCAATCTTATAAGTCTCGGTGTAGCCAGAGTGGAGAGAGAGATTGCCAAAGTCTAAAGTTAAGTGATTTGTGGCTCCAGTGTCTAGGTACTAATCACCATCTGAGGAGTCGATGGTGTTAGCTGCGACCAAGGCCTTAGACTAATTGGTGTTGCCAGTAGCTTTGGAAACTGAGATCAAAATGATGGAAGTAGGAAAGTGCAAAGTGGCCAACCTTGCCACAAACTTGGCATATAACCTTAGGTTGTGACTGGGTGTTGTAGTTATGGCCCTTACCTCGGCCACCTGAGGGTGGAGCACCGCCACGTCCACCATGAGAGGAGTTTGGTGGTTTGGTGTCTGGTTTGTGCACTGCTGAGTTGGCGGAGAGAGGTGAATCTGAAAGTGTTGAATGATGACAATCCAACCTGCGTTCGTATTGGAGTAAGAGGCTGTGAAGTTCTTCAATAGAGAGTGGATCATGGCGGTTGTTATGGCTGTGACCAGGGGTCATAATTTGGTCCCAAGCCCCCTATAGTGTGGTGAATAATGTCATCGGAACAGATGCCGTAACTGGCTGCCTCCTGGGCATCGGTGAGACCTTTGATCCGCTGGAGATATTTGGCCATGGTCTTGGATCCTTTATGGAGGTGGTGCAGATCATTCTTCAACTGCATGCTACGGGCTCGAGATGGAGAGGTATACACATGAGTTAGGGTGGTCCAGACTTCATGGGAGGTGCGGCAATGGACGACCTATGCTAAGGCATTTTCAGTTAGGGTTGCAAGAAGCCAACTAAGCAACAACTTGTCCTGTATTTGTCAGGTAGTGAATTCAGGATTAACAGTCTTGACACTGGAGATGGAGTCATCTAAGTACTGGTGTAGACGGGGGTTGGAGCCATCAAGGTAGTCGAAGAGTCCTAGCCCTTCAAGCATGGGTTGATATTGAGCTTTCCATGGGAGATAATTGTGTTTGTCGAGCTTGACCAAGATCAGGTTAGTGAGGTTACCAAAGGGTGAAGGAAAATGAGAAGAGACAGGGGAAGGGTTGTTGGCCATGACTCTGATACCAAAATAGAACAAGGAGGGAGATAGAGAGAGTGAGCTCGAGATATGATAAGGTTGAATGCCTCAATACATTATCCTGGATTCTGGAGAATATATATACAAGATTGGTAGTTTAGGATAGAGATCATGAGATCCTATCAAATAAGATAGAGTCCTAGATAAACAATACAATGAGAGGATGATCCTTAGAGGATAATCCTTATCTTCCGTACATGCATGTCTAGTATAGCCGGTGCATGAGTCTACATTGAGCACGGTATGTGGATTATGGATGTGACTCTAACATTCTAGAAACAATGAAGATGCTTATTTTTTCTAATTTGGTGGTGCCATATTACGATTATCGCTGCTCCTCTACGATTCTTTTTGCAACAAAGCTAGATCTATGGCTATGACCAACCTGTTTTATTTTGTTTCTTCTGTTTTCCCCTCTTGAGTATGTTTTTATTTGATAAAATAAAAATACATAGAGAAAGGTTCTGTTTTTACACTATTAGTCAATGTAAAATGATTTTTATTAGAAGCTGTTACTACTTGTTTCTTTTGAGGAGGATGCTCTGAGATAGAAATAACCCTTGTATGCTCTAGAGTTGATGTTTTGTGATGGCAAAACATTTAAAAGGATGACTTTTCTAATGCGATGCATGATTTGTAGGAGCCACAAAGCTAAGAAAGATACATGTAGATTATTTTGTTTGTTGCAGTGAAGCCATAGTTAGTAACTACAAGGAGGAGTTCATTGGTTTCTTTGAAAGGCTTCCAAAGGACAACAGGTTCAAAATGGACATGTTCAGGTTGATGAGAAATGATTTGAGAAAGTATCGATATGGTATTCAGCAGAGTTGTACTTAATAGCTGGGGAGATACACCAAAAGCTTGCTTAATATAATTTGATTCATATATGAGAAGTTATTCCACTTGCCAATAATGTTTGTGCTGCAGTTAATGATCGACTTCTAACTTCCTGCTTACATGAGCCATAATATGTTTATTGGCAGAATGACATAGATAATTTCTTTGTTGTCAATGGCCTTAATATGAGTTGTTATTTTTGTTAGACTAATTAAAGTAGTAGAATTTCTTACTCTTTTTGGTTCATACAAGTTACAAATTGATTTTCATATATATATATATATATATATTTATTCTGAGTATGATGTTGTTAATGGAATGATATTCTATCCTAACAGTGGCTTATCTTAGCTTCTGTATGCATATGATTTCCATGATGATGGTCAAACAAAGAAGGGTTATGTATGTTAAGACATTGGAATGGTGCCCAACCTGAAATTCTGCATTGGGAATTGACACAGTTGGACTTGGATATTCTATGTAAATATGACTTGTTTTTGTTTTTATTATAAACTAGAGAGATGGATTTGGGATCTGATATATCATGTATATCTTCTTGGTCATCAATGAACTGAATTTGTTGTTCAAACAAGTGGTGTTAGGCCAATGTATATTGTATATTGGGTTTCTCTTTTGATATGAAGCATTTGAGACACATCATTGTTTTATTTTTCTTTTGAATTCTTGTTCATCCTTCCTAATCACTTCTTTATATGTTTTCTACACACTTGAATTATAGAGCAATGGAGGTTGCAAACTTTTAGTAGAAATCTATGAAAAACCTACGACAAACTCGTGGACTATGCCTTAATTTCTTGAAATCAAATTTTCTCATTTGGGGTTAGGCTTTAGTTCTTTCTCTCAAAAAAGATTATGTCATCTTCCTAGTAGGTTTTGGGATGTATTTTTGAAGATGTTGGGCGTCAAACTTCTAAGTTGATATTAACAATAGCCAATCATGTTCTTTGTTTTGTGTGGTTAATGCATATAAAAATTATATCTATTGTTCATGAAATCCTTATTACATGGAGATCTTTGAATTTGGACAGGTACATATAACACCTTTTCTAAGCTTAGCTCCTAGGTTAAGAGGCTTCCTACCTTTCCTGCTTTGCTAATTACATGTAAAGTTGGACAGGTGCATATAACAAGGGAGTCAAGCTAACTGAAACCTTAACTCCAAACCAAAGCTTAGCTCAAGCTCATCTGAGATTTCCCCTCCTAAAAAGAAGAGCCCCAAACACTTTGCCACTTGCTAATCTTGAACCCTATGATGCTTTACAACATCAATCATCTATTGAAGCCACCTCTGTTGATACCTCATCTTTCTCCAAGCACTGCTCAATGGTCTCGGAGTTAAAGGACCAGGCCTTCCAAATCATTTGAAAAAACTTAATAAAATATTTGTAAGTTAATAACAAAATATTAATATAATAATATAAAATTAATAATACAATATTAAAAAATTAATAATAATATAACCAAAAAAATAAAATATAAATAAAGTAATAAAATAATACAAAACAGAAAATTTTCAAATGATTCTGATTAGAATCAACCGGTTTAGTCTCAAGGTAGAAGACAATGAACAGTGTCTTCTTTTGAAGGCTAATTTTGACATTTTCAACAGATAACTGACGGTTAGGTAACAACAGGGACCAACTTGACACTTTTTGAAAGTTTAGGTAATGTAGTGACATGTTTGAAAGTTCGGGTACTAACTTGACACTACCCCCAAAGTTCAGGGTACTAAAGTGGAGTTTTCCCTATTTGATAATATCATTAAATATCAATAGATTGACAAAAATTACTGAAAATGTAAAAAATAAATTTGTATTTATTGAAATAAAATTTTCAATAAAAAGATTATTGATTTCAAAAATTTCTGAAATTAAATTACCAAAATCAGTAATTTTCGGCATGTAATTTTTAGTAATTAAATTATCCAATTTACCAAAAAATATGGAAAATTATAGTTTAGGTTTTGATATTTACTGAATAATATTCAATAATTATTGAAAATATCAAAAATAGTTTACAAATTAATTTAACTAATTATTTTTTTGGTTTTTAGTTGGTTTATTGGGCATGTAATAATGTTAGTAGGTTTTTATATATTTATTAATGAATTAAATAATTACTATGGTAGTTTATTATAATTTATAAAGAGTAATATAATAATGGTTTTTCTAATATTATTTTTTGAAAATATTAATTCTGATATTTAATATTAATTAAACAATTACTATGAATAATTTACTGTAATTTTTTGAGAGTAATATAATAATGGTTTTGATATTAATGTTTTCTGAAATTTTTATTTTTGATAATAATTTTATTGAAATTATGGTAAATGGTTCCTATAATAAATTTTGTAACTGTTAATAGTATTTGAAGAATTGTTAATTGTTAACAGTAATTTGGGTGAAAAATTATTTCAGAAAAATAGTAATTAGTAATTAGTATTAAATATTGTTAATAGTTTCAAAATTATTAATAATTACTAATACTGTTAATAGTTTCAGAACTATTAATGGGTCAAAAAAAATTGTTTGATTTGGGCCTGGGTTGAATGGGCCTAGAAGATGGCCCAGACTGTTGGGTAGACCACCAAATATGGAGGGTGTTTGGTACTTGTGTGACTACAAAACCGAGAAACACACTTAATGAGGGCGTTTATGACACATAGGTGCCATTAAGCACCACATCACTAAAATGCCAATAAATGCTTACCCATTTTGAGAAGCTCCAAAATGAAGCTTCTTGAAATGGGAGAAGAGCACATACACACACATGCAATTAATGAGGCATTTGCTGATGTGCCTATGTGGCACAGTCACTAAACGTTTACTCAATAAAACGTAAACGGAATCAAACATATACATAATTAAGGAAACATGGACTTGGGTTCGGATCCAGATTGGGTGGTTATCCATGACCCGCCAAAAACATTGTTTTCTCCACCTGTTTTTGAGCTACACTGATCGCTCAACTGGGTGATCACAGTAGCAAAACATAGTGGTATCTCTAGCGAAACAGTCCGTTTTTTTCAACAGTATCTTTGCTTTCAAAGAGACCCAAATGCTGGGCTATCCAATATTTTCATCAAAAACATCTCAAATTAAATATGAAGTTTCTTCACTGTTTTGTTAAACTACAGGGTCATTTTTCACAGAGATTTGGCAACCAAAGAGACCAAAAGACTGGTTTGTCCATTATTTGCATAAAAAACCACTAAAAACTTGGTGTGAAGACACACCTAAAAGTGAGTTTATTCTTAATAATTGAAGAGGCCAAAGTGCTGCAACGTGAGTGAACCAATCTGCCCCTGCTTCATAGTAACCTGCTCCACCCTGATTTTTCGTACAATAAGGTGAGAGACGATGAGAAGAAAAAAAAACTAATGAGGGAAGAAGGAAGAAACAGAGCAATATTTTTGTCAATGGAGTTCGTTTCCAGGGATAAAGAGAACTTTATCATCCAAATCCATTTCCAAAATGGTGAATCGGATTGGTTTCTACGGATAAAGAGATCCTGTTTTCTATCTTTTCTTGATTTCTCATGACTTTTATCACGATTAGGAAGAATTCAAATCAGCCCCCCACCAGATTGCCCCCAGAACATTCCACAGCACATCCCTGCCGTGTATTGTGAACATCTCCTGATGAAGACATCATCGTTTCTGGTATCATCTTCGGGAGATGTTCCCAATACACGGCTTGAATGTACTGCGGGACGTTGTGGGGGCTGATTTTCTCTCGATTAGGAGTTGTGAATGGTTAAGTGGGCCAGGCATGCTGACATGTCATTATGAGAGAGGGGGAAGAGAGTGATGAGGTGGCTTCATGAGGAAAGGGCTGGTGGCTTCATTCTGTGTGAACTTTTTTTCCTACTGGGGTTATTTGTCAAGGAAAAGTGAAACAACAAAAACTGATAATTATTATAAAGAAAGAATGCAATGTTATTTAAAATAATTATTCTTTATTTTAGTAATTTGGATTAATTATATTAATAATTTTTAACAAAAATTATAATTTACTTCTCATTACTTAATAAAATAATTATTTTTCCACATTATCTATTAGTGTTCTATTTTATTTATTTTACTTTATTAATGATCAAATGTTTCCATAAATATTTAAAATACTTAAATATTAATAAATATATAAAATTATCTTGTACGTATTCAAAATTAAATTAATCTAAGCTTGAGCTTGAGGTTTAAGACTTCAGGGTTGGGCTTGGGTTGATTCTCAACCTTACCAAACCCCCAAGTTGCACCTCTAAGGTCAATGTAACTTCCATAATTAGATTGAACCAAACTAAGTACTACCCATGCATGCATTATTTTTGGGTTTTTAATTATTTTAGATAAAATTATTAATACTGAAGATATAGGAACTACGAGGGATGGGCTACCCCCATTTTGTAGCCTAATGAATTAAAAGAATAAAAGATATTGAGCCATATTTTATAGTGTATTAATAGTTTTTAAGGTTGCTTGGTCAGCCTGGCCCCACTTGGTCCACACCCCAAGCGTAATAATATTTGTTTGGGCCTAGGGTAGGGGGATAGGCTTGTCCATGTTAATTAAAAACTATGATTTTTTTATGAATTAAATTTTTATTTAATTTTAATTTATTAAAAATTATATAAAAATTATATTTATATATTAATACAAAATTTGTAATATATATATATATATATATTTATATTCATCTATTATACATATATACTCTAAAAAATTTCCAAATTCGGAGTAATCCAAGAAACAAATTTCCAAATTTCCCCATCCCTAATAGCACTCGGAGTCTATTAATTCATAATATTCTAAATAGCTCTTTAATGCTAATTCTAACACTAAAGGATGGGGGGGGGGGGGCTCAATACTATTAAATGTTTTTTTTTTAATTTTTATTTTTCTAAATATGCCATAAAATATACACACATTTTTCTTTGAAGAAGGACGTTTCTGCCATGACAATCTTATGGAGATCTGCCGATCAATCTAAAATACTATTACTAGTACCATTGTTGTTATCAAGATTGAGAATCCCCACATTCCATATTTGCTTAGCAGTGGTGCAATTTTTAAAGAAGCAGGAACAGAAAAACTTTTAACTTTGGAGAGCATTTAAGTTTTCAGACGAATGAGTTCCAATTGACATAATCCCCTCTGGAATCAGCAATGTCACAGTTTAACTTATAAGCCATTGTCAAAGAGAAAACACCACTCAGGTTTAATCTCCAAATCAGCTGGTCCTATACTTGTTGGGATATGCAAATGAAACTAGAATGAATCATTTTTTAATTTCATATGTTACATTCAAACAGGACTCCATTAAATGAGATCAACTTCATCTGACGTGAATTCCCCTCTGTTGATACCCGGCCGGAGATAGTTCAACCATCTAAGTCTACAGCTCTTTTGATATCTATTCAGCCCTGATAATATATAAATAATTCAGAAAAAAGTGGAAGAAATACAGATATATCTTCAAATAAACAATGGGAGACTTTTGGTAACTTCAACATGAAGTATCAGGGAGGCTTTTGTTAGGGTTAAAACACTGCTAATTTATATATAGAATTGTTATAAGAGGAGATTTTCTTTTATAATTTTACTTAAAAATTAATTCAAAAATAATAACAAATTAATAAAATTTATAAATTCAAAAATAGTATTAAAATACAAAAAACAATACCAATTTATAGCCACTCCCACTAAAGCACAAACATAACAAACAAAATAACGCTTGAATTGGACTTAAATAGATGCCACTACTTAATTGGAAAAGTCATAGAGCAAGCATCTTCGTCGATTTTGCTTAATTAAACATGTGCGTTGCACAGATCCCGACTAATATATAATAATAACCCAAAAATAGATTTTTGCTTTTTTAGACTTAGAAAAACACAAGAAAAAACTTATCCAAACAAAACCTAAATCAATCCATAAATTATTTAAACATGGTTCAATTTACAATCCATAAATAAAAGTAAAACATTTCCACATAGTTTAATCTTATATTTATTAAGAAGAATTAAAACTCTAGTAGGCATTAATTGGGTCCTTGAAGTAGTTTCATTCAAATAATGACTAATCACACACGTCTCTCCTCCCAAACCTACTAAGAAGTGATTTTATTCAAATAATATCCACTTCTGAAGCTAATAGGTCCCAAATGTTTTCACTAAAAGACAAATCATCCCACTCATGACCATCAGTCGTGTTTCCTGCTTCCACGTTAGTGTTCCCACCCTCTGTCGTTGCTGGTTGCTCTTCAACCGCAAGTCCACTGATAATGGGGCAGGATGTCTCCATCTCCATCTCATCAGTTTCGTCTAACACACTCTTCCACCATTGCATGAGATCGTCTGCAGGCGGTGGAAGATCGGGAGATGCCTCGTTAGGTATTTCTCTTGATTGATTGTTAGTGCCCACAGTGGTAGAATTATTAGAGATGGTTTTGTTGGCTGATTGGCTCGTAGCGCCCTCACAGCTGGTAGGATCAGCCAATGGTCTGAACCATCGAGAGCTTTTTGAGAAGTTACGGGGCAGAGGCCTGATAGCTTTGATCTTCTCAACTGTGGTGTTCGCTTTCTCTTCCTTTTTGGGGGCAAGATTATTCTTGCCCAACCGCGTGTTGCAATAATTCTTTACATCGTTTGCCGTTCTTCCGGGAAGTCTGCCGGCAATTAACGACCATCTGAGAATTGAAAGAAGAGAAAGAAAATTATTTAGTTTCAATTTGTTTTTAGTCAGCTCGATCTTTCTAGCAAGAGTTACTTAAAAGACAAGTTCTGGGTAGGTTGGTCCTCGCTCCAAGAGGACTACTAGATCTCAGTGCCATTTCAACACTAGCTAGAGTACTCAGAAGCAAACATAATGCATGGCCAATCATCTTTGCATTTCCATTCTTAATTTCTTCTCTCCATATATAAGCCTTGCTGTTGGTTATTGTAGGTCGCCAATCATTTAAGCTTTCTACAGTTGTGGTTAATTATGGTTCTCCTACAGCCCTAAGATTAAAACGGACAGTACTATATCGATTATATTGGTGATGGGAGACTGGTGCAACGCCCAACTTTTTCACCTGAAACGTTTCAAGCAAGGAGACAACATCACTCCAGATTGGGCAACCTATCATGAGTGAACACGCCAGTAAGGGTCTGGGAAACCTATCATTTACATCCAGGCGCGAATACTTTTACTTTCATTCCCTCCAATTTTTACTCAATATAAGTTTTGAATTACCTGTTCCCTAAGAGTTTATAAAGCTGCCTTATAATGAGATCAACTTCATCTATAGTGAACTCCCCTCTCTTGATACCTGGCCGGAGATATATATATATATATATATATATATATATATATATCGATCATCAGATATATACACCATGGACGAAGAACAAATAAACAGTGTAGGTAGGTAATTAAGTACCAGCTCTAAGAGGAACCTTACACCACATCCCTTCTCCATACCTCTCAATGCACTTCCTTAGAAGAATATCTTCTTCTTCGGTCCATGCACCTTTTCTTAAACCCAAACCACCATCCATAACTTCAGAAGATGGCGTTTTGTTCTGCATGCTGCAATGCCACCAGCCCACCAAATCCATTTATTTATATTCTCTTCTCCATTATTTCAGGATTACAAACTCTGCGACGTGCATATATCCCCAACCACATACGTCTATAACACTCATACCCACATGAATTGAGGTTAATTCCGTGTTGGCACCTACCTCCGACTGTATGATAGGGTTAGGATTTCTGAGTGTGGACTGAACAATGAAAACCCCTTTCCTTTATTACCAAAAAAAAATGACAATTACCTAATGTTGGTTTAAATATATGGGGTTTGGGGAGGAATAAACCGGAAACAGTCCTAGAAGAAAAAAAAAACGAGTGATTAAAGATCACATCAATAAGCAGAAAAAACAAAAAAACAAAACAAAAGATCACATCACTAGAGTTCTGATGGTTTTGACAAACTCCAGCACTCTTGATTGTAATTGATGATAAAGCTCGTAAATTTTAACTCGAACTATTGTCCAAGTTCAAAGTTCTGGAAAATTACCCATCGCATCATCATTTGACTACAGGGTACAACATCAAAGGAAGCTTATGAGCTTGGACTTACATTAAAATTAAATCACAGGACTAGTCGGACATTATTTAGAACGTTCGGTACTTTAAATTTAGTTTTTAACTTGTTATTGGATTATTTTAGGGATTATTTAGAATTGTATCTTGTTATTGGATTTGGAATTTATATAAAGTCATTTTTATTTATCTTTTATATTTTTTTTTGTTTTATATTTTTCAATAAAAATTTAAATTTAGTTTTTAACTTTATAAATTATATGAATTTTATATGAAATGACTAATATATTTTACGTTCAGATTGTTCAAGTTCATATAAGAAAACGGCAAACACAGCAGCTCAAAAACTAAACACTAGAACAATCTCCTCTAAATTAATAGAAGTATCCACATAATAGTCCACTAACCTTCTTAGCTTCCTACTTCATAGTAAACCTCTAAACTTGAAGTTCCCATTTAACTCATCGAGAGAAATATTTCTCTCTCAATCATCTTCTTTCATCACTACTTGTCTTCTTTTTCTCTCCTTCTTTTTGTGCCTCCCGCTCGAAATTTCTCAAAGCTTCTCCGGCCTGAAAAGAAGAGACCACACGATATTGCCACCTGGACATATCGTTCTACAAGCTCCTCCATAGATCTTGAACTCTCCGAGCTTCCTCTACTTGATTTAACTTAGCTTGAGTGCTCAGGTTCTCAGGTAAAACCTCACTCCCCGACCCACCTCCAGAGGATTTTCTCGTCTGGGAAGCTTCAACTAGAGACTCTAGCTCTCCATTCTCTAATAGGGGCACTGAACTCTAGTCCCAATCCCCCCCCCTCTCTTTTGAATAACAAACCCTTCTATCAACATCTCTAGTGCAGCAAATCTTCAAACCCGCTTTTTCGCCACACCTTTCTTTGGCTAAAATCAAGCTTCTCACATTTCTGATCAAGCTCAAATGCATTTTTGCACTTCTAGGAATTATGGTAGATTTCAGACATACCCAAATTAACTAATTTGGAATAAGCGCCCTCACCCCGAGCTTGAGTTCTGTGGACCCTCCTATTCATTGGAAGCGTGCACCTGCGAATGAAAAATGAGCATGCAACCTTATTAAGATAATATGAATTTAACGGAAATGTTCTATTAAGGCTGGTCCAACCAGCCACTGAAAGACAAAAATGTGAGAAACGACAAAACTCAAACATTATCTTTCCTCCCTCATTCGTACTCCCCTCCCATTATCTTTCAGCACCAAACTTCATGTAAATGTGCTACAGCCGATTGCTTTTTGGATTATTCAGTCCAAAATTTCAAGCGTTTAAATGCTCTTGGAAAATCTATGTACTTAGCAAGGATTGGGGAATTCTTTAAATCTACCACAAACAATTGATTTTTTTGATTATCCCCAAATGGATATTCTCTCCTAATCCCTCAAGTAGCAATTAAGCTTTCTCCATGCTTTCCTTTTCTGCCCCTCAGATGTCAAAGCTCAGCCTACTTAATGATCTTAATTTTGAAGGTTAGGCTTACTTTACTCTGATAGCAATAGGTAGCAGTTGATTCCTTGTCGTTGGATCAGCCAGAGTGTGTTGGAGTTATGGGACACGACCTTTAGATTTTAGAGGATTGTTATCGACAAAAAGAAGAAGAAGAAGAAGAAGAAGAAGAAGAAGAAGAAGAAGAAGAAGAAGAAGGTGGAGGAGAAAGAGATGAATAATTTACCATCAGTCTCTGGTCGCTAGTTGATGCCTCACACTGAGTGTCGGTTGTTGTGGTGGCCGCCTGGCCGGTGGTCTAATTACATTATGTAGAGAAACGGTGAGAGGGGAGTTCAAATGAGAGAAGGAAGTATTATTAGGTTTTTATTGTTTTTTATCTTTTAGTGAGTGGTTCAATTAGTTGGACCATTGTTAACCGAGCAGCCTCGTTAAACTCCTGTTAACTTCTCATTCACAGGTGCACGCTTCCCATCAACCGAAGGGTCCACAGGATTCGTGCTCCCTTACCCCCACTGTCTCAACAGCCTGACTTGCCAAGTTAGCTCCACTCGGTGTGAACTTGAGCAGAACTCAGCCGATTTCCTAACTCGCCCTCCCTTGCTAGTTGCTACCTCGTCCCACCCTGTCTTCTACCTTCTTGAAGTTCAAAGGTGCTGACACCTAAGGCTGTCAATGAACCAGTTTTGGACTGGACCCGTCTTGTCCAAAATCAATTTGGACGGATTGGACGGACCAAAAAGACATAGTGGATTGGACCAATCCAATCCAAAATATGTATTAGATTGGACTGGATCTGGTCCATCCGTAATAAATTTATACTGGATTTGGTTAGATTAAGCTAATATTCGGTCCATTGATATAAGAAAAGTATATAGGTGTCAATGGACTAGGTTTGGGTTGAAACTAATCTAAATTAAAATGAATTCGAACAAATTGGACGGTCCAAACATTGAAGTGGACTGATCCAAAATGGTCCAAATTATTTATTGGATTGGACCTGGTCCATTTGTAGTGGACTTACATTGAATTGGACTGGATCAGATTGGACCAAATCTAGTCCAATCGACACCCCTACTGACACCAACTGTAGTCGTGTCCGCATGAGAGTCGACACGAGCCTCTGTTGAACTTTCTACAATGCTCTTCTTGAACGGTGAATCTTAGCCAACCTCCTTCTCTCTCCTCTTTTTTGGACCTGCTGAAATGAAGATTTACATCTGTAGGCATTGTTGCGATTGCCGAGACTCCACCCAAGTCTGAAGCTTCACACCCCTCCCAACTAATAGAATCGGACTCCACAGCTAGCATTTTGAAATTCCTCTGCCCCATCTCAAAGAGAGAGGCGAGTCCCTCGATCACCACTCTCATAACGAAGATTTTCCCTTCCACCTCGAAGGTAGCTATTGAGGAGTTGGCCAACCCTAGGTCGGCCAGCTCTAGCCTTCCTACTAAAGAGAGCTCCAGTACTCTTACCAAAGAGAGCCCTAGATCTCCTACCAAAGAAGGCTCTACTCTTCCTGCCAAAGAAGGACCAGCTACTATACAGATGACTCTTACTAAAGAGAGATCAATCAGAGCAAAAAGGATATTCTCCTCTTAGCAAGTTTCCTATTGAAGACCTTTCCTTATTTCTCTGTTTCTATTCTTGTAATTGTTTCTAATTTATTCTTTATTATTTGTGTATAAATTCAGCCATGTACAGTTATTCATCATAGTGAAATTCGACCCATTCGTCTAATCTTTGTCTTTCAAGCTTTAACTTGGTATCAGAGCCATGGCCTACAACACCCCCATTATTTCTAAGATAATGAGCTCGAGCTCAACCTCTTCCAAGAATTCTTCCCTACCAATGAGCATCAGTTCTATTCCTAATATTTCGCATTATCTGACAATCAAACTCAATGGCAAAAATTTTCTTCTCTAGAAAGCTCAATTGCTCCCAGTACTTTGAACCCACAAGTTTATGGGGCTCATTAATGGATCGACCAAGCTTCCCTTAGAAGTGATTCCAGATCCTGTTGATAGTAGTAAGAGAATTCTGTACCTAGAATTTTCCACCTGGGTGTAGTTAGATTAGCTGGTCCTAAGCTAGCTTGTAGCTTCTTTAATTGAAGGAGTCCTAGCACAAGTTGTTGGACTCTCTATAGCCAATGAAGTCTGGAATGCTCTAGAGAAATATTTTTCTTCTCATTCTTGATCTAGGGTACTTCAACTCAGACGTCAACTTCAAAACCTCAAGAAAGGGAACTTGTCCATCAGCGATTATGTTCAAAAAGTCAAAACAATTGTAGATAATCTTTCTACAGTCTCAGAACTAGTAGCAAAAGCAGATATGGTTTTATACATCCTATCCGGCTTCGACAGTAAGTATGAATCCCTTATTACATCTATTACAAATCGAGCTGATGCAGATCAACTCAATATTAGTGATGTTCTTGGGTTACTTCTGAGTCATGGAGCCTGGCTTTTACAGCACAATTTTTCTAGTGAAAATTCTAATGCAAATCTTGCAATGAATAATAATAAAAATTTGACTAACAGTTTTCAGCCCAATCAGAGTTCTTACAATCAAGGCAGGGGTGGCAACAATCGTAGCAGAGGCAGGGGGCGTGGTGGTCATCCCTCAGGCCGTGGACAAGGTCGTAGAAAAGGAAATAGTATTATTTGTCAGCTTTGTAACAAACCAGGCCATGGAGCACTGAAGTGTTACAAAAGATTTGATCTCTCATATCAGGGAGAAAACACTACACATCTGGTAAATCCTATAGCCTTTCACAGCGGCATCTCACACAACGGTTCTATGTCTGGAACTGGATTTGATCCAATCTGGTATCCAGATAGTGGCGCCACTCATCACATGACACTAAATACTGAGAATCTACAAGATTGGTAATGGAACATGTTTGACTATAAATAATACAGGGTTGGCGTCTCTAGTTTGCAAACATAATCAATTTGCCTTGAAGAATATCTTTCATGTCCCTTCTCTTACTAAAAATTTTCTATCTGTAAGTAGATTTACCAAGGATAATAATCTGATTTTTGAATTTCATCCAGATTTCTTTGTCTTGAAGGACCATATGGGGAGAGTTTTACTCCGAGGACCCAATAGAGGTAGACCCTATCAGTTTCCTGGAGTAGTTCAACATAAGATAGAGAACTCGACAGCTCTTGTAGGCGAGAAAACTTCTATGGAAGAATGGCATCAATGACTTGGTCATGCATCTCTCCGAGTTGTGAAAAATATTATTTCTAATTTTGGTTTACCTTATTCTAGATCTTTCAGTTGTCCTTTTGTGTGTGAAGCTTTCCAGATGGGCAAAGCCCACCGTTTAAGTTTACCGTCTTCAAATACAATTTTTTCTTCCCCTCTTGAGTTAGTTTTTTCTTATGTATGGGGACTTGCCCCAACTTTATCCAATAAGGGCTTCAAATACTATGTTCTATTTATGGATGCATATTCTCGATTTTCATGGATTTTTCCTCTTGAAAGGAAGTCAGATGTGTTCAATTCTTTTATTAACTTTAAGAATCATGTGGAAAATATTTTCTCTACAAAAATTAAGATGTTTCAGAGTGATTGGGGTGGCGAATTTCGCAATCTCTCTTGTTATTTCGATAATGCTGGTATTCTTCACCTCCTTAGTTGTCCTCATATGCATGAGTAGAGTGGTAGTGTTGAGCGAAAACATCGGCATGTTATTGAGTCCACATTGTCTCTATTGGTGTCCTCCTCTCTCCCCCAGTCCTTCTGGGCAGATGCTGCTGAAACTGCCATCTTCCTCATCAATTGACTGCCAACTCCGGGCCTTCGTAATCTCTCTCCTTATGAGAAATTATTTGGAAAGCCTCCTGATTATTCTATGCTAAAAGCTTTTGGTTGTAAATGTTACCCTCTTCTTTGGCCTTATAATGCGCACAAGATGGATTTTCGTTCTGCTCCCTGTATCTTTGTTGGCTACAGCAACAGTCATAAAGGGTACTGTTATTACAATCCTGCTACTGGCAAAGAGATAATTGCGAGACATGTTGTATTCGATGAGCACTCCTTTCCTGGATCAGCACAGTCATCGCCGCCTTTCGTCCTTGTTACCCCTACTAGAGTTTTTCTTCCTTCTTTGGGCACCATTAGTGGTGACACGTTTCCAGCTCCTGAGGTATTCTCTTCTCCCCTGCCATCTATATCTGTTACTAATGAAGCATTTGCTACTTCCTCCTCTAAGCCAAAACAGGAAGTTTCTCTCAGTGTTGATTCCTTGCCAGTTCTGCGCACCCGCCCTATTCAGGAACTGTTGGACACAACTCCTATTGTAGACCCTCCAATGCGCACTCATACAATGATGACAAGGTCTATGACATCTAGGTCGGCTCAGGCATTAACTGCCACTCGCCATCCTCTCCTAGTTGCTTTATTACATGATGTTCATACTCATGAGGAGGAACCCTCCTCCTACGGACAGGCTTCCAAGTCTCCTCACTAGCGGGCTGCCATGGCTATCGAATTCCATGCCTTGCTTCAGAATGGTACTTGGGAACTGGTTCCCTATGATGCTTCTATGAATGTGGTTGGCTCCAAGTGGATTTTCAAAATCAAACGGCACCCTGACAGTTCCATTGATTGCTACAAAGCCCGTCTTGTTGCACAAGGCTTCACTCAGGTTTCGGGCGTTGACTTCACTGAGACTTTCAGTCCTGTAGTCAAACCTACTACTATGCA
Source organism: Nelumbo nucifera (assembly GCF_000365185.1). Next base: position 1,782,324 of record NW_010729164.1, read on the forward strand.
CATTGTTCTTGGTCTTGCAGTTTCCCGTGGTTGGGACGTTTAGTAGTTGGATGTTCATAATGCATTTCTTAATGGCTTCATTACCGAGACTATTTTTATGCATTAACCAAAAGGCTTTGAGGACAGCAATTATCCCCATCATGTCTACAAACTTCATAAGGCCCTCTATGGTCTCAAATAGGCTCCTCGAGCTTGGTTTTCCCAGTTGAGTAATCGTCTATATGACCTCGGTTTTCGGGGTTCCCAGTGTGACCCCTCTTTGTTCATTTACAACCGAGAACAAATTACCATTTACATTCTTGTTTATGTTGATGATATTCTTATTACTGGATCCTCCTCTGCTCATGTCTCTCAGCTTATTAGCAATTTATCTCAGACCTTTGCTCTGAAAGACTTGGGGCCATTGCACTACTTCCTTGGTATTGAATCTCATCGTGATGCAACCGAATTGTTCCTTTCTCTGCGTAAGTATATTTTGGATCTTTTGTTGAATACTAACCTTTCTACATCCAAACCTGTTTCTAGTCCAATGGCCACCTCATCCTGGCTCTCTCAGTTTACTTGTGGCCACTTAGTACCGGAGCATTGTAGATGCTCTTCAGTACATCATTCTGACAAGACCTGATGTTGCCTTCACAGTGAATAAAGTTTGTTAGTTTTTACAAGCTCCTACTAATTAACACTAGAGTGCAGTAAAGAAGATTATGAGGTATCTCAAAGGAACCATTGACTCTGGTTTGTTTTTCTCGGCATACTCGTCGGACACATTGACAGCATACTCCGATGTTGATTGGGCTGGTTGCCCCGATGACAGACGTTCTACAGGCAAATATGGTATTTTTCTTGGTTTCCATTTGATTTCGTGGAGCGCTAAGAAGCAACCTACAATAGCTCGGTCTAGCATGGAGGCGGAATTCCGATCTCTAGCTAATGCCACCACCAAACTCTTGTGGCTAAATTCTCTTTTCTTTGATTTGGGGGTCAAACTTAAGTCTCCACCGGTTCTCTACTGTGATAATATTGGGGCCACGTTTCTTGCAGCTCATCCCATTTTCCGGGCCTGTACTAAACATATTGAGGTTGATTTTCATTTCCTTCGGGATATCATCGTTAAGAAGTGTTTGATTGTGTGATTCCTTCCCACACATGATCAACTTGCTAATATTTTCACTAAGCCACTTTCGTCTCAACAGTTTGAATGGCTTTGGTCCAAGCTTCAAGTGCTTCTAGTCCACTTTTGCTTGAGGGGGCGTATTGAGGAATTGGCCAACTCTAACTCTTCCCCTGTTACCAAAGAAAGCTCTAGCCTTCCTGCTAAAGAGAGCTCCGGAACTCTTACCAAAGAGAGCCCCAGATCTCCTACCAAAGAAGACTCTAGTCTTCCTGCCAAAGAAGGACCAACTAATATACAAATGACTCTTACTAAAGAGAGATCAATTAGAGCAAAAAGAAAATTCTCTTCTTAGTAAGTTTCTTACTAAAACCTTTCTTTATTTCTCTGTTTCTATTCTTGTAATTGTTTCTAATTTATTCTTTATTATTTCTATATAAATATTAAGCCATGTACGTGAAATTGGACCCATTCTATTAATCTTTATCTTTCAAACTTTAACCGTAACCGACTTAGGGAAATTTCAGGTAGCATGCGCCCACACCATCAAACTCACAGAATCTAACCTTTCCTAGCTCAAGTTTTCTGAATCAACCTCCGAGCATATCTCTGATTTCCCAGAAAGTATCCCAACACCTTTAATGAAGGGGGACCCCGAAGCATCTAACTCTCCACTGACTCACCCCTTTCAGCCTCGATCCTTTCTCCACCCCCGCACTCCAATGTAACAGATGCACTAACCTGTCATTAAAACGAAGATGGCCTCTGTCCAAGACTCAGAGCATCCAACTCCGAAGCAAAAACGAACAAGAAACAACCCCCTGTCAACACTAGCTCTTACCTCGACCCTGCTATTGTTAAAACAGAGATTCGAAATCCAACTTCCTAAGACTTCAACATTTAGACTAGCTCCCGTGATTTCTCCTGTGAAGCACCTCTTCAGTGGGCAGCTTCTATCCCTGACTCTAATCTGTAACCCTGCCCCAGAACACCACATCACCGCCTCTCCGACTTCTGAACAACCCAGCATCGCCACAGAAGAATCTACATGCAAATTTGGTCAAAAGTATGTATAAATACAAAACTTGTTCTGTAAGAGAATACGATAACCGGTCCATGCATGGGCTGGGTTGACGGGGCGGACCATGCATCGCCAGCTCACCATATGTTAACGAGGACTCAAGAGGATAAGAGCTGAAATCAGCCCCCACAAGATAGTTTCTCACAACGTCCTACACCACATCCGAATGATACCTCATCATTTCTGATGTTAGTTATCATTGGAAGATATTTCCAATACACGGGCCGGATGTGCTGTAGGATGTTGTGGGAAATTATCTTGTAGGAGCTGATTTGACTTTGCTGTTGTAACAGTATTGTTTTCAAATTTTTAAACTCTGTAACTGTACTCTATATCTATCAATACAACCACTACTCCAATTTTCACAGAATTTACATCTCCTCCTTACAAGGGGCCGCCCCACAAAACATCTCTACCATGTATTGTGAATATCTCTCGATGATGACATCATCAATTCTGTGAAGCATCGTAAGGCGGTCCCTTGTGGAGAGGAGATGTGATCTCAATTTTCTCTCCTTCAAATTCTCGTAGGTTGAATTTTATATTGATAAATTTTGATATTGCGGTTGTGATGGATGAGCAGTTTGAGCATCGACTTGAGAAAAAATAAACCATCAAGCATTAATAATACAATGTAGAACATGCTATGTTCTAAATGATGCTTGACGTGCGGTGTCAGATTATGTTGGGAGGGTGTTATAACGTACGTATTTTTGTTGTCAGGTGATCAGGACTCACCTTTATATGCATTCTCTCTTCAAGCATTTAGATAATTCAACTCTAGATAACAGCTTATTTCCAATTTTTTTAATTAAACGTACGCTTTTGTCCGAATTTAGACTAAACGACAAAAAGCTTGATTTCAGAATAAATTTCTACATCTTGTAGCAGAACTTCAACAGCGATTTGACTACTGCTACCCGTCCTTGGTTCTGTACATAGCGGGTAACTTTATTATTCAATGAAGTAGTTCTAGAAGGGTGTCAATTGGACTGTAATTTTTTTTTTTTCATTTAAAAAATTCGACTGAAATTTATTTATTTGTTTTGATATTCATTAATCCTAATTAGAGGTATCAATTGGACTGAATTTGGTCCAATTCGATCCAGTCTAATGTGAATTCACTTGTAAATGAATTGGACCCAATTCGGTCCAAATTTAATATAAATCGAATCCAATCCACTCTATTAAAATATTAATGGATTGGATTACGTCTAATCCAAATCAAATGAAATATTAAAAATTATATTAAAAACAGAATATATAAAAAATTATAAAAATATATTAAAAAGGATAAAATCTAAAAATTACAAAAATATACCCTTTTGGCATTGAAAAAGCACTTTTGTAAAAGTGCTTTGATAAAAGTATTTTCATGAAAGTATTTTATAAAAGTACTTTCATAGAAGTGATTTTATAAAAGTACTTTCATAGAAGTGATTTTATAAAAGTACTTTCGTATAAGTGCTTTTGATTTGTAAAAGTAGTTTCGTACAAGTGCTTTTATAAAAGTGCTTTCGTAAAAGTGCTTTTGTAAAAATGCTTTCATAAAAGTACTTTCGTAGAAATGCTTTTATAAAAGTATTTCCATAAAAATACTTTTGTAAAAGTGCTTTTGTAAAAGTGATTTCATAAAAGTGCTTGTGTAAAAGTGATTTCGTAAAAAATGTTTTTATAAATGCACTTTTGTGAAAGTATTTTTGTAAAAGTACTTTTCATAAGATTAGTTTTATAAAAGTGCTTCCGTAGAAGTTTTTTCGTAAAGGTACTTTTCATAAAATTACTTTTATAAAAATGCTTTTGTAAAAGTGTTTTCGTAAGAGTGCTTTCGTAAAAGTACTTTCATGAAAGTGATTTTATGCTGGCTTCAGTTTTGATCGGTTTCAAATTAGACAAGGGTTTGGCCTCATAATCGGATTATTGGAAATTTGGTTTAAGTCCAATTCAAACCAATAAGAAACCAATTTATTTTGAATTGGCCCAATCAAATAATTGTAATGAACTATCCAAATCCGATTTGATAAGGTTTGGATCGGATTGGATCCAATCCAAAACTGGTTGATTGACACCCTTAATTCTAATAACCTCTCCTCCCCAAAGTCAATGGTTGTAGGATTAAGTTTGTATTTATGCGGGAAGCCCCCCAACCCAGGTGGTAGCGGAATTTAGGGGTGTTCTATAGGGTAGATGACAAATTAAGTAGTATGTTTTCATCTACATTACACCTGTAGTGTGGATGAGAACACACCACAATCCAACAGGGTATTGTTCTGAACTATGGATAAAGAACTGTGGATTAAACAACACCACACTTCATAGGCATTCTACAAGGTGTTGCGCATTTTAGTTCACACCCCGTGCTTTGATTCCATGTATTTCATCTACAACATATGAGGTGATTTATGTTGTTAATCAGAAAAAAAAAACAATATTTTATTTTTTAGTAATAGACATATTGAATAAGATTAGTAAATTTCTAAGACTAATTTATGAAGTTATTAGTATTTCTAAATTTAAATACAATTCAGAAATTAATAAATATTATAAAAAAAAAATTATTAGGTTGAAAGGATTACTAATTTTATATAAAAATAATAATTAATAAAATACACACATAATCAAGTAAAAATTGTACATAACATTAAATATTATATAACAAGAAAAAATAATATTTGATTTTTTAATAATGTATATAATAAAAAATGTTGGATAGATTTTTAGGATAAGAAATTCCATGGTAGTGTGGATCAATCCATAATATATAAAAAACCCGTGGATGAAAAATTGGCCTATAGTATGAACCCATCCACTAGATAGTGTGGATTGATCTACACCCTGGGCCAACACCATGGTCCACAGTGTGGGGTGTTTCAAAGTGCAATATAAATACTGAACATCGCCATAACCCCAGGTATCAACTCCAACGAGTGAGAAATCCTACCAACTGATGTACAAACATTTTTTTTTTAGGCTATGTTTGGTTTGAAGGAAAAAATAAAGAAAGGAAGAGAAAGGTAAGGAAACCTATACAAGATTTGTAAAGGTTTCCCTACATTTCCCTTCCTTTCCCTACTTTTTCCTTCAAACCAAACATAACCTTAAGAAAAAACTGATGGAAAAACTGAGCCACCATCAGTTGGTAGAAGTATCAGAAATTTGGTCCTCTTAACATAGCCCTATTTAACCAGATTTATCTGCTAGTTTTAAGTTTTCGCTAATTTTCCTTTTAAATCTCTCTCTCTCTCGTTTTTGCTTTTTTCCTGATATCTAAACCCAATCCATTCTGAATTTGAGGTTGGTTACCATTCTTTAATCAGCAGGGATCAACCAATAAAATCAATTCCTATCTCACCAACCGCTTCTCTCAAGAGCCCAACAACCAGTATATGAGAAAAATGGAGTCTGATTTATTAGGATTGTTCAATGTTTAATCCTTCAGGTTAAAAGAAAAAAGAATGGAGAAAAATGGAGTCTGTGGTTTGATAAACCTATGCTTCTGCTTGAGGCCTCTCTCTCTAGTGGGCCAACTCAATGTTAATCCTTAAAATGATAAAGAGGGGTTATGTAATCTTGTTTTTAGGGTGGAAATGAATTGAGATTTTCATGATGAGCTATTTGAGTTTGATTCAGAAAGATCGATTCGGCTAAGTTTAAACGTAGTTTCGAGATGAGTTAAATCCAATATATAGACTATTTTGTTAATCGAGCAAAGTTGAAGTCTAATAAATTTTGGCTCATGAAGTTTGCAAGCCTAAATGAGCATTAAAAAATAATTTTTATATGTATGATTTTTATTTTCTATAAGAAGTTTGGCTCACATTTGAGTTTGAGTTAGCCAATTTTAAACTTATGAACTTTTGAACCAAGTCAAATTTAACTCAAATCTCTAGCTTGAATCAAGCTCAAACTCAAGCTCGAATAAAATTTTGGCAAGCCAAACTCAAATAATCAAATGTTCAGTTCTGCTTGATTCAAATCCACCCCTAATTAAATTATTTCCTAAATATTCAAACCAAAAGGTGACAATTGATAGTATCACGGTTATATTGTTGATTTAATCCTAAATTATGTAACTAAAAAGGGTTGGGTCAGGTTGAACGTCAACCTAGGCCTAAGGCCCTAACTAAAAGGGATCCCACTGATAGATAACGAGCAGAATCGGAAGCATGTATTGGTAATAAGTGCAATGCTGGTAACAGAAAATTGTAATTTTGGTAGGTTGGTGGTGGACAGAGAAGGATAATTTGCCAAAGAATGTTCAATATTTATCATTTCAAGGTTTAGAGATTTACTTGCAATTATAGAAAATAGTTAAGCCAATAATCAGTTCAGATATTCAGATTGGATCCAGTTAAATCCAAATCCAAATTGAATATAATCCAAATAAATCCCCACTTTCCCCGTCAAACTTATTTTTAAGACCACCATTTTATATCGTTAGTAGTAAGTGGAGGCAGAGTTAAAAACAGTAAAGTGGATCCTTGGCCTCCTCAAAATTTGAACTGAGATGTTATAGATCATTTTCTATTACTCTTTCAATTCCCAAAATAATAAAAAAAACAAAAAAATAAAAATTATTTATTTTTTTAAAATATTTATAATAAACTTACACCTTTTCGTCCCATTTATCTCAAAACACTACCTGTACTCCCTATTTCATTTTTCTGTTTAACTTGGCCCCCCAAAAGAAATTTCCTGTCTCCCCCACTGCTTGTAACTTAGCTCTATTTGATCAGAATTATATACTAGTATTAAGTTCTTTTTTTGCTTAGCAATCTTTAGCCAGCAGTGATCAACCAACAAAATGAATACCTATCTTACGGGATCTTGGATCTGTTACCCACGACCACGAGACATGATAACTACAAATTAGGAATATTTTCCTTGTCATTTATGGGGAGATGTTTCCAATACATGATATACATGATGGTGGTGCTCTGTAAGTATGCATGTGGGTAGCAGATCTCAAATCATCTCACCGGTTTCCTCAACAACCGATATATGGAAAAAGGAGCCATGAATTGAATTGTTTATATATAAAAGAGAAAATCTATGATGCAAAAAAAGATATATATGATAAGACTTTTGTCCAATCAAAATCCACTCATGAATTGTTTTTTTGATATTATATCTTTTTCATATCATAATCGAACTAACTACATTTTCTTGTTGAATTTAGAATTTAAATTTAAATTTGGCTAAATCCGGTTGTTTGAAAACCTTTGGCATGTGTACACTTACAAGATGACTAGAGGAACCAAGCTATGTTTGGCTCAAGAAAACTACCTAAGCTAAGAATCTAGGTGCTAGGGGTGAGCAAAAAAAATCAAAAAACCGAATTGATTGAAACCAAACCAAAAAATCGGTTAACAGGACCAATCGGTTCGGTTTCGATTCAGTGTTTTCAAAAAAACCGATAGTTTTGGTTAACCATTTAAAAAAATTGGCGGTTAACCAAATCGACCGATATATATATATATAGTAATATATATATTTATGTAATATTGTATATATATATATATTTAATTTTTTTTGAAAATCGAATAACAAGGTTCGGTTTTCAGCCTTTTTCTTCAAAAATCGAACCTATCACTGCCAATCTGTGTTGTCTGGTAGTGGCAGTCTCTCAGTCTGACTTTGATAATCTTGATGCACATTTCTAGTTTCCAATGTAAGAGAAATAGAGAATACAAACATAGGAACACCAGAGGCCCAGACCAATGCTCCTCTGAGTTCAAGACTTACTTCAAGTCTTCAAAATTCAATATCTTCTATGAGTTCTCTCGGCGCCTTGAACCCTAGAGGCCCAGACCAATGCTTTTCCACACCAGAAACGGGTTCCACCCTTCTCGGGCCTTTTCCCCTTTCCAATTTTCTTCGAACATTGAAACACCTTTGGCTGCTTTAGCCTTTAGGAATGCCTTCTCCGTTTGTTCCACTATGACCGAGAGATGCAAGTTTGATAAGAGAAGGACAACCGAAAGGAGGAGAAACTAGGCACTCTGTAGTCGGTTAGAGTTATTATTCATCTTAACAATTCTCTCACTCTCTGTTTTCTCTCTCTCTCTTAGACTCTTCCTCTTCTCCTCCAACGGGATATATCTACTCTCTATTCTCTCTCTCTCTCTTTTTTACTCGACACTTACTAGGTTTTTTCCTTTTTTTTTTCTAAATTTCAATGCATAAAATAATCAAAAAATCAAACCACGATTAACCGTTCGACTGGTTAACCGTTGCATCGGTTTGGTTAAATTTAAAAACCAAACAGGTCGATTCGATCTAAAGAATCACCTTCACAGTTTGGTACTGAACCGTAAACACCCCTACTAGGTGCTATGTTTGAAGTTTCCTTGCAATTTCTAAAGAGAGACAAGCAAGAGTCCAAGCGATGTAGGTAGAAGGGCCGGCCATGGTATGCTATCAAAGATTTAGATAACAGGATTGGAAACCTAGACGAAGTTGATAGATGGATGGACGTAAATTAGTGACTTTGTAGAAACCTAAAATGAGAAGGTTGGTTGGGAACTTGGGAATAAATGGTTGTTCTTCTCTGAGCCCAAGGTGGTAGCAAGCCAAGTAATTGCCCAGACGGCGTGCAGTTTTAAAGGCTCTTAGTTGCATATTAATTTGTTCGTGGTTTAATTGCATCTTTTAATTTCATAATCAGAAGTTTCAGATAAATACAACACTGGTGGGTGAGGATATATATTCAGGGTTTTGCTCCATACTAGGTGTTTGGAGAGGTTCAAAGAATTAGGAGACTTGTTGGGTGGTTTTGTGACAATGGATCTAGAAACTTGAGTTAGAAAAATGTATTTTAAAATAATATCATAACTTAATTATCATAATATTATAACCTAAATTATACATCAATGATAATTTACTAAATAAAATTAAAATTTAATAAAAGTATAAAGTATTAATTTAAACTCAATTTTAAAATAATAAAAAATGAACACAACAAGTTGGGTTTAGTATGGGTATGCCTTTATCCTATTTAGGCCCCTGTTTTTGCCATATCATCGGGCTCTTAGTCTCTCGCCACATCACCCTAACTCCCATTTAAATGTTGTAACAAAGGCAAAAACTTCCCAAACATTAAACATATAGGAAATGGAAACTTCCAAAAGAGTTCCCTTCGTCCCTCTCTCAAACAAATATTCCCTTCCCCTCCCTTCCCTTCCCAATTCTAATTTCTTGCCATTGTTTCCATTTTTCTTCTCTTATCTTCCCCTATATCACCATCATTCACGTTCTTCATGTTCTTACAATTATTCATATCAATAATTAATGAAAACTTTCAATGTTTCAATATTAAATTATTATTTATAATAAATTAATTAAATATTATTATTAATGAAATTATTACTTAAAATTTCAGTATTTTTAGATTATTTCAATTACAATAATTAAAATATGAATTAATTTTTATAATTTTAATAATTAGTCATAAATAAATAAATTTTAGGAAATTAATTTATTCATATCAATAATATTTGAACAACCACTAATTAATGATAACATTAATAATTAGTAATATTTACTAAAAATTTTCAATGTTTCAATACTAACTTTTTATTATTGTTATATTAAATTGATAATTATTACCTGAACTTTTCAGTAGTTTTCATAAGATTATTTATCTTGAAAATTCCAAAAAATTAAATTTGAGCAATTTTCATTAATTTCCAGTAATTTTCAGGTAATTGCAGAAAATAACAAAAAGATAAGGAAATGCAGGCCCAAAGCATGTATACCAAAGAAAAATTAATTAGGTCTCTTGGGTATTAGAGGTATGGTCGTCTCATTATCACCCTCACCTTTTAGTTGCTCAGTCTATCGTCCCCTACCATAGCAATGGCCTCTAGATTGATAAAGTTAAGTTCCTGGTTAGTAAACTGCTTAGCAACCTTGGCCTTGCACATGTTGAACCCATCCAAGAACATAGTAATGCCACATGAGTTCAGATCCTTATGGTGCTCGAGAATTCTTTATACTCATCCACAACTTAAACCCAGACCTCCTCCCTCAGAGATAGCACAACAATAACCTCTTATATGGCAGTTTTGGCCTCACCATAGACCAATCTAATATTTTGGCCAGTCGTCTATAGCTCGGCCTTTATCCTTGCCACTTCAAACTCGATTCCAACTTTCTCCTTCATCGCTATGTAGTACTAGTGAGACATAAGGGAGAATTGCTCATTCAAAGCATTCACCGCACAGACCTCTTGCAAAGAATGACCAAGTTAGAATTGTAATAAGCTTGAGCAAAGGAAAAATAGATTAGTGGATCACTAATCACCATAATCTTGCGGAATATAGGACTTTGGAAGACCTTGGTTTGGTGTGTAAAGGCCTCAACCTAGTCCACTAGGAGGAAAATTCACCGAGCAAGCACCTTAGTGACCCAAGCATATCAGATGCTATTGCCTAATGTCACCAATCCCTTTGGAACATATACCCAATGGTCTTATATCGGGAAGTTGTTTCATGCCGAGCCCCCTACTAACCGGCTCGTCATCCAATATCTCTACCCTCTCTCTTCGCCTTGTAGCTGACCCTTTGGGCTAGGGCCCCAAAGCACTGCCATCCCCTTCTAGGACAACCCTCCTCTATGCTTGCATCTCTACAAATAAACCCATCGTGTCAACCATACCCATTGCAACGAAGGAAATCAAGGCTAGTATCAATGTGAGAAGAAAATTGAACACACACACACAGGTGCAAACTAATTGGCTTGGTACTAGCCTTTACTTAATTACTCCTAGAAAATCCCTACCTTAACCAACCTAGCCTTGGACAAAAACTCTCTAAATTTGACCTTGGTATTGACTAGCTTATTGAAATTCTTCTAGGCCAAGAAGTGATACCAACCCTTGGACTGGGCATTGTTCTTTAGAACAAATAGGGCCTAGAAAATCTAATCATTCAGCCCAATATGCTGAACCTAAGCTTTGTATATCACTGTGAACATAACCAAGTTTGGGACCAACTTAGAGACGGAAAATCATTAGGATCTGAGCAACATTCTTGTATATAGAAAACCACACCTTGGCTATGAGGTTGTCCTCATAACACATAGCTAGCCTATAGGTTCTTGGTAGGCCTATTTCCCCTTAGTTGGCACCCTCATCTCGAATCCTTTTTGTCCCCTTGCCTTAAAGCAGTCATGATGTGCCAAGCACCCTCCTCATAACCAAAATCTGATTTTGGGCCTTGGGTCCTCAACCTTGAACTCTTGAATATGCTCTCCCCGCAACACAGGAGCCAGCAGCCTCTGTATCCTCATCTTCAACCTCCACAAAAACTTTGGGATCCTCACCCCCAACTTTGCTTCTTCGGCCTCAACTTTAAGTATATATTCATCATTGACCCGAGTGCCACAGACCTTAGTTTTCGTAACCTCTTCATAATGGTCTCCTCAACCGAGTTAGATTGGTCACTTTCTGACTCCAACATCGTGTTAGAGTGCTTAAACCGACTACTAGAATAACTAGCTTCTAAACTAGAACTATTAGACAAGGACATAATAGGAAGAGTGGAAGGAACGTACTGAACCAAGAAATACAATGAGCATTGAGCCAAGGTCCTAAACGATTTAGCTTCATCTACTCTCCCCAAGCTCTAGAAGTAAATGGTAAAGCCTAGTCTCTCAGGACTCCTCCTTATAAAGGACCTTCAATGGTCCAGATTGGATTACCACTAACGACCTAGATCTCATTCCGATCTGATAAATGTCATGCTCCCTTGATCTCAAGGTCACTTTGATAGACGCCTCAAAAGTTAAAGCAATGCATTAATGACTAGCATCCATTCTAACCATACTAGTGGAAGCAATGTGACTCCTAAAAGAGCATGTATAACCCATGTACCATGGATAGATATAGTTGCATTTCCATGAAATGGCAACACTGCTCAAACTAAACTCTTTTGTCATTCAACATCATTATTTTCTTCGATCGACTGAGCTCCCACTACCTAAGTAGTAAGGCGATCACCTTGGTCTCAAAAGTGGGGGCAAATGATGAGGCACATATGCATAGCCTAGGTCCATGCTGCCATGTATCCTGAATGAACCAGAGTGCTCCTTGGTAATCCAAACTGGCCCGACTGTCTATCTAACTAATCACTCTTACAAGAATGCACTGGGCATGTCTAGATATGGATAAGCCATTGAGAACCTTAAGCCTAATAGTCATCTCCTAGCAAGACTAGGACTCCTTAGCAATTACAACATCTCTTCTATCTGTAGAAAAGGTCTATAATACACAGCACTCTCTAGCTCTTCTTTTCCTAGATTTCCTCACCTACTAGCCTCCTTGATTCGGCCCAATGACCCCGTACTCACCTATTGACTTAAGCATTAGAGAGTTTATAAGTGTTTGGAAGCAGCTCGGTTTAATCACTCACATCGGTTCAGCCTCTTTTCTCCTTATCATCTATATTGCAATAATAAATTTATGTGAGTTTTATATGAACTAACTAATATTTTAACTGAATTGGGTTTGAATTAGATATCCATATATATAAAGAAATTGAATTCTAATCTGAATTTGACATTTAGATCGCTTAAATTCTTATAAGATCAGATTGAGAGACATACCCCTTTTTGAATTTGATCTGATATATCTATGGTCCTATCTTTTTCCTTTTAGGCTGCATTTTGTAAGAATTTAAAAAGTATATGTTTTTATGTACTTGAAATTTGGTCAAAAGTATGTATAAATAGAAAATTGGTTTTATTTTGCATTTATAAATTTTGTATTGTGGTTGTGATTGGTAATTAGTTTGAGCACCAACTTGAGAAAAAATCCATCAAGCATTAATATAATACAATATCGGTTACACCTCCATCCATAGCATGTTTTAAAGGATGCTTGTGTTAAAAAGTCAAGGAAAGAAATTTTTTTCCTTTTACATTGACCAACTTTGAGTGCAAAGATGCATTCTTACCAAACACCTGTAAAACCGACCCAGCATACATAACCTTACTTCCTATGCTTGTTTTTAATGGACCTATATTCCTATTTTCATCTTTTGATTTTCCTTTTAAATTTCTATTAGTATTTTCAACTTGAAAATGACATGAATGAGAGATATAGTACACAACTTGATGGGTATAATTTGGACGTGCTTCCAAGTTCTAGTGGAAGCAATGGGATCCTCACCCCCCAAAATGGAATCTATCACTATTCATGAGGAGAGAATAACCTATGCAATTAAGATTGATGTGACCTAGAAAATCCTTGGCCAAGAAAATATGGTTTATGGAAAGAATTCCAAGCGTCACTATATGGGTCATCATCAATTCAATGGGACATATGATTTAGTCCGTAATGTTTGACATATTTACCATAACCCTTTTCTCTTTTAATACATTGCATGATGAAAGGATCCTATGCATGGTAACTATAGATAGTAAGGTTCAATATGCCAAATTCAAACTATTAGGATAGTCATGACATAATTAGACCTGTTCACAGGCCGGGCTTCGGGCTGGGCCTCATTCAAAATTTGGCAAAAACCAAGTCCGAGCCCAACCCATGAACCTAGGTGTCACTTATGATATGTGGAAGTCTTGTGAATTATAATAATCAATTATTTACATTCAAGTGAGAATTAGAAGAGTTTTAATTCAATTCAATTGGGAGGAGTTCCATCTAGGATGCTGAAAGAGTTTGGCATCATTTTCCACTCCCTAATAGTATTGATTCTAGAGGTCAAACACATTAAGGGGTAAAATGCAAACAAAGTATGAGGCAATGGAGTATTTACTAAGAGGGGTCTTAGTGATGGGACTTAATTGTAATTATGGAAAACTTATAAGATAAGCTCTCTTAATTGCAATAAGATGAAAGCTCTATTTTATGATACAAATAAGGTTGCTAGCACTAGGGGTGGCAACGAGCCGAGCTTTTCACAAGCTGCTTGAGCTCGACTCATGAAAAGCTCGGCTCAGCTTGGTTTCAGCCAAGCTCAAGCTCAAGTTTGAGCCCAATACAATGAATTGATTATTAAACGGGTCGAGCTCGAGCCTATTAGAGCTCGGCTCGCGAGCCGGCTCGAATATATATATATATATAATAAAATTATAAAAAATAATATATATAATAAAAATATTATAATTATTAATTATTATAATTATTAATATTTTAAATATAAAATAAAAAAATTATATATGATTTTTATTTTTATAATAAAATATTTATAAAATATATAATAAAATATTTTTATAAAAAATAAAACGAATCGAGCTGAGCCAATCTCGACCTTATGAACTTTTGACTCGAGCTGAGCTCGAGCTCAAGGTTCTAGCTCGAACCAAGTTTGAGCTCGAGCTTGAGCCTAGGCTCGTCTCGGCTCGAATCCACCCCCAGCTAGCACATTCTTGGAGCCACCCTTACTCTCCCCCTCTTCCTCTTTCTCTCTTGGGTCGAACATTAGGAAAAATTTGGGAGCATTGAATCGATGCTCCTTCGTACACTATCTTGAAGGCCAAACAATTCTGAGGTTGTAGAAAAAGAACCATGGAAATTCTCTACACACCCTTCTTGGAAATTGATCTACTTAGAAGTATGTAGTTCTTATTTACTTTTAGGGAAAATTACAAAGACCCCCATACTATGGACTAGGGACAATTGCCCCCTGAACTTTCATTTTAAAAAAGACCCTTGGACATTCTCTTTGTGACAAATACCCCCTGGCTGTTAAGTCAAATTGCAGAATGTGTTAATTTACCAAAACACCCACCCAAACTTTTCTTATTTTCTTTTCCTCATTTTTTTCTCTTTAACCTTAATTGACCCAAAAATACCTCTAATTTCTTCAAACAAAAACAACTAAAATAACAAGAATCATTTCACTCACATTTAAAAGCAAGTTTCTTTAAATTCTTGTTTCATTTTAGTGACTTGAATGTCTCTCTTCGTCTTAAAATATAAAAGTTATCTGCTCCTTTCTCCAATAAATCAAGAAAAACCAAATAAAACCTTAAATTTATGTCTATTAGAAAGAAACATCTACCATTTCATCTAAATAGTGAATCAAGCCAGAAATCTACAAGGATCTATTAGAGCAACCAAGAAGATTTCAATATTATATTTAGAAAACTAATCGAATCATAAACTGTTTAATGAAATAAGAAAAGGGTAATTTGGAAATTTTAAAAATTGTAAACAGCTGAAGAGGAATCTTTTTTGAAGTTAACTAACAAAACTATAACAAAAGGGGTATTTGTCATAAAGTTCAAGGGGGTAATCGACATTGACCCCACAGTACAAGGGTGTCTTTATAATTTACCCTTATTTGTTATTTCGATTTAGGGTTTTGTACACCATCATGAACATGATCTTGGTTTAGTCAAGATTCTTGAAAATAGTTGGGAAAAACCCTAGAATCTTTCAAATGTTAGGTCAAAAGAGTCCAATAGAACTTGAAAATGTAAGGTCAGATGAGTCCAATAGAACTTGGACTAAAACAAAACCCAAGTAAATAGTCCCCGCCTAGAGTTAACTTTGGCAGCCGATAGCTTATGCTGTTGAGAGCATTTTTAGACTGGACACGTTCACCAATTCAGGCCCATGACTATGTTTTTGGTCAAAAGGAAATAGGAGGCAATTACTATTTTACCCCTCTCATAGTAATGTGGCATTCCCATTTCCCAAGAATGTTATCAACAGCATAGACTGTTGGCCCACAACAGCAAAAGATTTGCCCCAGCCTGTATACCAATGCCCACCAACCTTCGTATCAACTTTGGCTGCCCCTAAGGCAGACAAACCAATCCACAATGGGATAACTTTGGCTGTTGGGGGCTAACAACATAGGCTGTTGAGAGCGTTTGTGGGCTGGACATGTTGACCCATTCACACCCATGACTTTCGTTTTGATCAAAATAAATTAGGGGCAATTACTAATTTACCACTCTTATGGTAATGTGGAATTCCTAAATTGGCCCCCAAAAGCTAAAGATTTTCCATCTACAACCTCTAACAAATAACTACCATAACCAACCCACACCAGATCCAACTGAAGAGAATACACCCTTCAAGACCCAACTAAAAGGAAAGCCACTCAACCAATCTGAAATCTTAGAGGCGGCTTATTCATCAGCTTTTCCGCCTTCTGCCTTGGAAAAGCTTTACTGTTGAGGGCCAACAGGGCGGTCAATTGGACAATTTTGAATTGGATCCGACTCTAAACTCAAAGAAACCTTCGATGGCTCAAAGTTCTGAAAAACCTGTTCAAACATTCGGCAACTCTTTTCCGGCGGTCGTGGCTCTTCTCTTCGGTGATTTAAAGCATCTTTATGGAAAGTGACAAATCATATTATGGCTAAGTACCTCGTCATTTGGTCTGCTTCCAAGTGGCCAATGACTCAGAGGCTGAAGTGGAGAACTTTTGCTGGATGAGGACCTAGAGGTCGAGCTGACCAGAGTGTTGAGCTACCTATTAGGTGTCGAGCTGACCAGAGGGCCGAACTGCATATTAGGTGACAAGCTGACTGGGCCGAGCTGGGCAGGTTAGGTACCAAATTGACTGGGCCGAGCTGGGCAGGTTCGAATTGACTGGGCCGAGCTAGGCAGGTTAGGTGTTGAACTGACTAAGCCGAGCTGGGCAGGTTAGGTACCGAACTGATTGGGGGCATATCAGGTGCCGAGCTGACCAGGTCGAGCTGGAGGCAGATTATGTGGCGAGCTGACCAGGCCGAGTTGGGGGCAGGCTAGGTGCCAAGCTGACCAGACTGCTGAGCTGGATTGATTGTTGAGTTTTGTAATTCTTTAGAGACCTGCAAGGAATCAATGTTAGAGGACTCGGGGTGGCTAACTCGGCGAGGTCGCTCTGATGATTAAATTAGTAGTCTCATAGTAGACTACGAGCTAAAAATCACAAAAGTATGGGAGCTAGGATATGCTTACTTACCCCCCTCATGTCATTGGAGTTGGTGCCTTTATATATGCATTGTTTGGCGTGGGCTTCACGCACCATATCCAAGATTCCCGGAGGCAACCGCCATGCATGTTGACCACCCTTCGGATCGTTCAGTACGTGGGCCAACTTCCAAGGATTGTGAGTGTTGGGATGCATGCCGATTTTGTTGGTGAGCACATCTTGCAGGTCGCCAGGTCGGCGCCTGTGCCAGGCCACCAGTTCGGCGCCTGTGCCAGGTTGCCAGTTCGGCGCCTGTGCCAAGACGCCAGCTGGGACACCATCATCTTGGCCAAGGCAAGTTGTTGCCTAAATGGTTCCGGATGTCACCTATTTGTTCCGATATGCCACGTGTCACAATGTCATTGGAGGGCCAAATCCACCCTCATCAATTGCCCCCCACTCCCGAGCTGAAAGTAACTCGGCGAAGGGAGTAGATTGCTCCTTTTGGCTTGGAATGACTAATTCGATGAGCTCGTAAGCGTCGATCCAATTTGCTTCTCAGGTCGGAAGAGTCCAAGTGTTTGCAGCCTTGGGCTTTGGGAGCGACTCGCAGCCCACTCTCCTTACCCTTGATTTTGCCCACGCCGAAGAGGCGACTAGGTCTTATGTAGTGCCGAGATCTTTTATCAGCTCGGTACTTTAGCCCTTGGGCTCTGGGAGCGACTCGCAGTCCACTCTCCTTACCCTTGATTTTGCCCATGCCGAAGAGGCGACTAGGTCTTATGTCGTGCTGAGATCTTTTATCAGCTCGGTACTTTAGACCTTGGGCTCTGGGAGTGACTCATAGTCCACTCTCCTTACCCTTGATTTTGCTTATGCCGAAGAGGCGACTGGATCTTATGTGGTGCCAAGATCTATTATCAGCTCGGTACTTTAGAGTTACGGTTGTGCTACATCAACCTCATTAGTGACGCCGGTCACCCACTCCTACAAAAAGCTACTAGGAGCTCGACCTACGAGGAAAACACTACTAACTTTAGGTCACCAGCTTGCACGGGAGCCCTCGAAGGCTCAACTGGCAAGGGCGTCCATGCAGTCCGTTGGCTGCCAACTCCCGCGGGAGCCACGAAGAGCTCATCTTCTAGAGGGTACCTTGCGAAGAGGACTGATGAGGCTTTATCCGAGTTGAAATAAATCGGCAGAGCTGCTTAGTTTGTTGGCCATCAACTTCCTACTTAGTCTTTGAGTTCATAAAAAATGGAAATTAGAAAGTGAGAGCTTTAGTTTCTAAAAGGTGAGAACTTAACTTTCTGGAAGAAGAGGACTTAGCCTTTCAGAAGATGATAACTTAGCTTTTTGTAGCGTTTCCCACAGACGGTGCCAATTGACGAATCAATTTTTAACTAAGTACCTCGTCATTTGGTCTGCTTCCAAGTGGCTGATGACTTAGAGGCTAAAGTGGAGAACTTTTGCTGGATGAGGACCTGGAGGCCGAGCTGACCAGAGTGTCGAGCTGCCTATTAGGTGCTGAGCTGACCAAAGTGCTGAGCTGCCTATTAGGTGCCGAGCTTACCAGAGAGCCAAGCTGCATATTGGGTGACGAGCTGGGCTGAGCTAGGCAGGTTAGGTACCGAACTGACTGGGCCGAGCTGGGAAGGTTAGGTGATGAGCTAATTGGGCCGACCTGGGCAGGTTAGGTGCCGAACTGACTGGGTCGAGCTGGGCAGGTTTGGTGCTGAACTGATTGGGCCGACCTGGGCAGGTTAGCTACCGAACTGACTGGGGGCAGATCAGGTGCCGAGCTGACCAGGCTGAGCTGGAGGCAGATTATGTGGCGAGCTGAATAGGCCAAGCTGGGGGTAGGCTAGGTGCCGAGCTGACCAAACCGTCGAGCTGGATTGACTGTTGAGCTTCGTAATTCTTTAGAGACCTGCAAGGAATCAATGTCAGAGGACCCGGGGTGGCTAACCCAGCGAGGTCGCTCCAATGATTAAATCAGTACTCTCATAGTAGACTGCGAGGTAAAAATCACAAAAGTATGAGAGCTAGAATATGCTTACTTGCTCCCCTCATGTCATTGGGATTGGTGCCTTTATATAGGCATTGTTTGGTGTGGGCTTCACGCACCATATCTGAGATTTCCGAGAGGTCGTCTAAGTGGTTCGAGATTCCCAGAGGCAACTGCCATGCACGTTGACCACCCTCCAGATCGTTCAATACATGGGCTAACATCCAAGGATCGTGGAGTGTTGGGATATGCATGGCAAATTTGTTGGCGAGCACGTCTCGTAGGTCACCAGGTCGGCACCTATGCTAGGCCACCAGTTCGGTGCCTGTGCCAGGCCGCCAGGTCGCCAGCTAGTACACCATCATCTCGGCTAAGGCAAGTTGTTGCCTAAGTTATTTCGGATGTCACCTATTTGTTCCGAGATGCCACGTGTCACAATGTCATTGGAGGGCCGAATCCGCCCTCATCGGAAAGTATTCTCTCCGGTTGTGGCTCTTCTCTTCGGCTGTTCGAAGAGGTGGTGGACAGAGGAGATCGAACCTTCATCCACCGAAGCTTTCCCACTTTTTCCTCCCCCTTTCTCTCGTTCTCTCCCTCTCTCGTTATCTTATCAACCCAGCCGATCTAGCTTCCTCTCCCCTGTTATTGTCGTCCCAAATGAACCGCCACTGCAACTCCTAGTGATGGCGGTGTTCTTCTCTCTATTTCTCTCTCACTCACCCGTTCTCTCTATCGCTATCATTCTGTTCTCCTTAGTTCTTTTCTGTTCTCCCTGTCCCTCTCTATCTTTCTCTGCTGTCGTTTCTTATCATCTTCTCATATGCGCATCAGTAGAGTTACAACGGTGAAGGTCCCTTCCGGTTCTCACTCCATTTTGAGTCGGCAGTAGCAGAGATTGTTCGAATTCTCATCGTCATCATCTGTTGAAGCTCGTAGATTAATATTTGCCTCACTGTTATTTACCATCCTAACCGCAACCCAAGAAAATTCCCTCCGTATTAGAAAAGATCGAAAAGGAGTGAAGCAATTTTTCGTTCTACCTCAGTCATCATCGTCGTCCAAACGAACCGACAGAAACCAAAGAAGCCTCCCCTGTTGCATTGAACGACCTCAGGCCAAAATTCCGAACCAGGTAAGTTCTAGTATATCTTGTAATCCTTTTGATTTGTCTGACCTACAACAACTAAGAAAATCAAATGAAATCCATTTGACCGACCTCAGTTGTCTGACATGCAACAATTTAATAACAAAGTGAATAAGTAGTCAAATTACAAGGCACATACCTGAACCAGCCTCAGAAGTGCATCACGGACTTTGTCTCTGTCAATAACTGGGCCATAGTTTGGAGCAGGAGCAGGTGCAGGAGTAGAGATGGGGGTGGGGTGGGTGGTGGAAAGGGTTGAAGCAGCGGAATACCATATGGGCACTGCAGATTTACAGGAGGATGAAGAGGAGGAGCAGTTGGCATAGATGAGATAGGTGGCATCAATGCAGATGAGGATGGAGGAGGTGTAAAAAATGAAGAAGGCTTTACAAGATTAGTAGCTCGGTTACTGCCATTGGATTCAGTTGAATCAAGGAGTGGCATTATAGGAGTAGATGAAGCTGGCAAAGCAG
>NW_010729164.1:1814537-1826653 GCF_000365185.1 Nelumbo nucifera
TGAATCAAATATGCACTTTTATTCATTTACAATAAACTCATAAAGTACATCATTCTGATTGAAGCTAAGGGCATACAAAACTGTCTAACAGAAGAAACCTAAGACCAGTGATAAAACTGTGGACATACACACAAATCTCCTTGGGCCGACCCGAAGTGGCTCTCTCATCTATTCCCCGACACCATAGCTCGAACTCCTTAGGTATACGGTAGACCTCCTGGATTCAGGCCATGTCAGTCGAGTCGAGGATAGGCTACAAGGGCCGAGTTGAACCACTCCCTAAACCTTCGCTCGAGGGCATGTCCTTCAAACTCCACATCGGCCTCAGCGGCCTCATCCGTGGAGATCTCCTAATCATTGATTTCTTGCATCACGTCATCACCCTCCTCAACCTCGGTTGCATTGGCATCGGTCTCTAGAGCCCTAACCTCGGTCGCTTCACGCTAAGGACTACCCCCCCCCCCCCCCCATGGTATACCTAGAGAAAAGAGAACAAAGAGAGGGCATAGTAGAAGACATCTTACCAAAGAAAAAAAGAGCTTGGGACACTTAAAAAACAATGTGGAATGATAGTTGAACTCCAAGGCACAGGTATTCTCCAAGTGGTAAAGTCAAATGGCTCGCCTACTCCCCCTTTTATAAAGGCAGCCAACTGTCTAGATCAAAGCAGATCAACGGCACCGATTTGGTGCCGCATAACCTCGGGAAGACGAAATGACACACCCGTACCCATACTAGAAACAGTGTAACTACTAATCACACCGACCCGTGTTAGAAACGATGTAGATACTAGGTCACCTGGTTTTCCTATTAAACCAACCTAATCCCGGGCTAGCTAGTCCAAACAAATTCAACTTCCTCAGCCAAAGACCGCCGAGCTCCTCTGCCTGGCCACAACTGTGCACTACACTCTTTGACTTCGGAATTGGGGAGTGGTGTTCAAGTGATTTCCTAACTAGCTAAAGGCTCCACATGGCGAGGTCTGTGGTCGTCTTCTTCAGGATACATTAGCATCGTCATCCCAAGACTAATGGAGGAGCACAACCAAGAAATGCCCCATACGAGAAAGGAAGCGGACTCCACCGAGGCAAGGGGACCCCTCGAAAACCCCGATGGACATCCTCATCCTAACAACCCTAGAAGCTCAATCCGATCAGGACACAAATGCTTGATTATAAGTAGGCATTCCCCACTCGAGGTAAAAGACTTTTGACTCTAAACTCAACTAAGCACCCTTCTTGCATTCACCTTATTCCTGACCAAATTGCACACTTTAGTTTGTCTTGACCAACCCCCGCACCAGTTACAAACTTGAGCGTTAGAGTGCTTACCAGGGAACCACTCATCAGACCTCTCACTCTCCCTGTAATTAATTACAGATCTTGGTTTATTGTTTCGTACAATTGGTAGAACTATCTAACTAGGAATATCTTACTGTAACCTCGATTCTACAACTTGTAATATCACCAAATCCATTTATTTAATTATATTCTCGTTTGGATACTTCCACGTCTATAAACTTAGTTACGTGCACCAATGTCAATCAGATGTGAGGAATGCGTACATAACTTCTCTGTTTCTAACAAAAGCATAACTTATCAATTATATATTATTATCAGCTACGTGCACAAATGTCAACTTCATGTATTGATCATTGATGACGCCATAGGCACAGGTATATAAATATTTGCAATGTTTGGATCAATAGGCATTAAGTACAGAGCCAAACTTCCACATAGCTCGGTTTCTTGTCCCCTGTGGTGACATCTTGCACTCGAAATAGACCTGTGGAAGATCAGACTCGACAATAGCAAACAAACCTTTCTTAGTAACAACAAGTGATAGAACACAATTCCAGTTGATAATCGTGTAAAAGTTGGAGAGTGGTCTAGGCTTCAGGCGTTCAATTTTAGAAGTCGGAATTATTATTGGTGGTTTTTTTTATTAGTTTCAGCTCTGCAAATTCTTATTTTTTATTTGAACGGAATAAGATGAAGAAACCCTATTCATATTTTTATTTGTATTAAAATTTTAATATATTAAAAATAGAATTGGAGGACGTTTGAAACGTCTGTCACTCCCATTGGCACATGTGAAATTTAAGCATGAGAGATTGCTGACATGGCACTCTCTGATTTGATGTACAGGAATCTCATTAGGAAGGAAGGATTATGCAATAGATCCGAGCTCCAACAAAACACATGCAGAAAACTGATAGGGCAGTGGGACTCGTTCGGAAGCTACCTACAAGACCAAGGATTAATCTCTCTCTATATATATATATATTAGTTTGGGAAATAAATGGTTGAGTTTTTCTTTATTTTTTTCTCAATATAAGTTTGGGATTACCTGTTCCCTAAGAGCTTATGAAGCCATATAATGAGATCAACTTCGTCTGAAGTGAACTGCCCCCTGTTGATACCCGGCCGGAGATAGTTCAACCATCTAAGCCTACATCTCTTTCGACATCTATTCAGCCCTGATAATAATGCAATAACAATCATGAAAGGTGGAAGAAATAAAGAAATATAAATCGATCATCAAAGAAACCATGCATGGACGAAGAACAAATAAACACAGTACCTGCTCTAAGAGGAACCTTACACCACTCCCCTTCTCCATACCTCTCAATGCACTTCCTTAGAAGAATATCTTCTTCTTCAGTCCATGCACCTTTTCTCAAACCCAAACCACAATCCATAACTTCAGAAGATCATGTCATGTGTTCTACAACTTGTAATACCATCAAACCCATTTATTTATATTCTCGTTTCAACATTTTCAGGCTTGTAATAAACTCAGCTACGTGCACATATCTCAATCACATGTGATCAGGAATGCCTACATATAGCTTCTCTGTTTCTAACAAAAAACGTAAATAATTACCTATTATTATATTATTAAGTATCATCTACCAGTCGCACTCCTTCTCCACTTATCCTCCCCAGCTTCAACTAGGAAAAATTTCGTTGAGCAAGGAATAAAATAATATCAAGAAAAAGTGAAGAGGTCCCCAAGTTCTTAACATGCATGCAAGGCTTCTCTGTTTCTAATTGGATGGACATCTATCGCATTGAATGATGTATGCCAAATGCAAATCGTCCAATATCAGAAAGGTATAATATCTTTGGTTTTTTTGGCAAAAAACAAAAAAAAGGAAAAAAGTTGAAATTTTCAACACTTTAATCGAAAAAGGATCCAAAGTCTATATTTTGATAGTGAGTTTGACACTCTTGTCCAAATTCAACAAAGTTCCAAGGGGACCAATCCCTGTCAGGATAATGGCTGTGCTACGAGCTGTGGGGAGAATAATAACGCCTAGGACCACACATAAAGATGTGTCGTGCATGGATTTGAATGGCTTCCATGCATGATTCTTGGTAGATCCGTTTGATTTAGGAGTTTTTACTGTTCAGTCCTTTTCAAGAAATTGTAGCTCCACTTTCCAGATGGGAGTAGATGTCAGTTCGGAATTGATGCTAATTTTTACGGGTGGATATGGGTGTTATAGGTGGAGAAATTTATAATTTCCAATTGTTGTAAGTTTTCAATTTAATAGTGGAATGCAGTTTACTTATCCCTTTGATTTATAGTGAGAATCGGAATTAAAACTTTTTGGAATCTAGATCGGAATGTCTATTCCCATAATCATTTGAAATTTCCATATTATATATAGAAACTTTTATTTTCAATTCTATTGCAAGTACCTTGTTTTCAATTTTATATTATTACAATTATATACATCAAAACTTAGAAAAAATAAAATTATAAAATCTTTTTCAATTTCCTATTTACCTAATTGTATATCTTGTTAATTTGTTTTAATTTAACCTATTCATTAATTTTTTTTTCATTTTTTCTAAGAAAAATTCAGCCCCAGCCTAACCCAACACGGGCCCACTTGGGCTCGTGTCGTGGCGTGGGCTGTGTTAGGCCTAACCTTTGTCTTTGTGTGGTTCCTTTTTGGTAATGCAATTAATGATGCTCATTGGTTGTTTTGTACATGAATTGGCAAACTCGATTCCTTCGTATAATGCTATGATACTATAGGAAATGGCAATTAATTGGTATGAAATAAACATGAACAAAAAATTTAGTAATTGTAGAATTTCACAAGTCGTTTACTGGACAAAGAATTGCTTCTTCATGACACCCATATCTTTGTGTTTGTTTCTTCTATAAGGGACTTATCTTCCCGGCTTTAATATCATGTTCCAAGCAAACCACTCAGCCTCCTTTGCTTTATACTTCAACCAAATGCGCCCTAAGTACTAAAACAATTTCAATATATATTTCTGATGGAATCAGTTTTGATTAGTAAATGGGTTTGTTCCAAAACAGTACAAGTAGGACTATTTTCCTTCAGTTGTACCCATGGCTTCTGGCTTCAAACACATTCACTTAGATTCAATATTGGCCATTACTGGATGATGGTTTCTCAAGTGTTATATGGTTCCAACAAGGATTAATACCATATTAAAGCGCATGTTGTCATTAATGATTAGAAATATAGGGTTGATATTATTGGAAAATCCATCTATTGAGGTGGTCATAATTACTTCTAAATATTCACAAAGTGCCTCTAAAACAAATAGGAGGCAACCAGGTGATTGCCTGTAAAAGCCCTGCCTCTGTAGGTTTTAAAGGCACATGATTGAAAATTAGAGGCAGACAAAAGAAGTGCCTCAAAAAATTGGTTTTAGAGGCACATACGATTGTTTCTGTTGAACTAACGCTAAAAGCCCTTTATAGGCAAGTAAAAATGCCTCTAAAAGTCCATTTTAGAGGCGGATTTAACTGCCTTCAATTGATTATGAGGCAACTCCATTCTATCAATGGAGTGTGCATGGAAGAATATTTGCATCCTTCATTAACAGAACAAAATTAAATTTTATTGGTGAAATATTAATTATCCGTTGGTCCTTTGATCAGAGTAGACTGGTAAAATCCCACTGGTTTTGAAAGGTCCAGGTCACTTTGTAGGTCTCATTGATTAGATTAGTTAGTAAAGGGTTTTGAAAATGATGTGGTTTGGTGGAACAACCTTTCTTGTATTGAACGCTTTATTTCTGATTTCTGTTAGTGTTTAGTTTTTTTTTTCTTCATTTATAAAAAAAAAAGAAAAATCAATTTGTAGGTCTTTCATGCATCTGGTATAGCATGGGCATTGAACATGCACTTTACCAGTAGGGAACTCTCCCAATATGTAGCCCTTATAGATGTCTTAAAACCCATGTGCCTTCAGACCCATGTGTAAAAGAAGAATGAACATCCATCATACCTTAATGTTCTTTATGTCAAGATGTATCTCATTTTAAGATTATTTTCAATTCTACAAATAATTTGGTGCAAGTTAAAAGGCATCAATGGTGCAACTCAAAAGACCAAAAGGATGTCTAGTGGCAATTGGCAATAGACGAAGTAAAGTTGATGCTATTTGCTTACACAACCAGCAAATATCAAATACTAGGGGTAATGCTTGACTAAGTTGTGTAGTCTCCGTTTAAAGAAATAGGGTAGTGGAAGCAATATACAGTAATATATTACTCTATTCAGATATTGATCTCCTCCTAATGGAGCTAAAATCAAACTTAAATATTATGGCTCTTCACTCGGGAACTCAGGGTCTCTCTTTTTTTTTTTTTTTTTAATAGAAACCAAGAGGGGCTACACAAGATGGGGGTAGCGCGTCCCCATAAATTAGATTTACAAATACAAGCTAGATAGATTCCAAGGAATATCACTAAGATTGAGACTTATTGTACCCTGTAGGGATGAAAAGGCTTGATTGGCGAGCCAGTCTGCCGCTTGATTAGCTTCCCAAAAGATGTGATTGTAGACCAAGTCTTCATTTGCTCGATTCTTCAAATTCAAACACTCTTTCAATGATGTTCCAAAGGTTTCAGGGGGGGTCGATGAGTCGTTTCAGACAAGAAATCACAATCAAGGATTCTCCTTCAATGATGATGGAATGGCTTGGGAAATTCATTGCCAAGTTGTAGGCCTCCCACATGGCCCAAGCTTCCGCCAAGTTGATTGTCATAGAACCTAAGTGGTAAGCCTTGTAATCTACTACCTTACCCATGAAGTTCCTAGCTATGGCTGCGGCTGAGCACAACCCATTGTTTAGCCGGGACGCATCGAAGTTAATTTTGATAGTACCAATTTTTGGAGTTTGCCACATGATATATTTGCACAACTTATGGGAATCCACACCATTAGTCTTCAAATTGGTTTCATAGTATTCCGAAAAGGCCGATAGAGCTCTTTCAATCACCACTTGAATAAGGGTTGACGCATTGTTAAAGGATTTTTTGTTTCTATTTTTCCAGATGTACCATAATAAGAATGCACACTTTTCTATTTCATTGTTTCCTCCATTTGAATTTTTCTTACCAATTTTTAGCCACCAATCTTCCAATGAAATATTAAATCCTAAAGGACCCTCCAAAATGGGATTTATTGCATCCAAAATTTGTTCAACAACTGTACAATTTTTAAAAATATGATCCACATCCTCGTTATCTCCACAAAACTACATTTTCCATCCACACTTAAACCTCTATTTTGCAAAAGCAATTTAGTTGGGAGTCTTTTATTAAGCAGGAGATAGAAAAAAGTTTTCAATTTTGGTGGACAATTAATTTTCCAAACAGTCGAATTCCACTTTGGGTTCAACTCTTCATGAATAGACAAGTTATATTTTAATTTATAAGTAGACTTAATTGATAATTTTCTATCACAGCTAAGTCTCCACACTAATTTATCTTCTTTTTTATTTGAGGGGATAAAGATAGATTTTATTTTCCCCCAAATATTCAAAGGAACCAAGCTACAAATTCTATTTTCAATCCATACACTCCTATTCTGATCAATAACCTCACTAAGAAGGAGATTATCATTTTCAATCCTATCAGGAGGAATAATTTGGTCCAAAGAGGTGTTGCCAACCCATGTATCTTTCCAAAACTTGATAGATTTGCCATTGTTAATTTCCCAACCTAACCCTTTTTTAAGGAGATCTCTCCCCTTTATGATACCTTTCCAAGCCCATGATATACCTTTATTTTCCTTCACATTCCAAAAGCCCTCCTTCTGAAGGTACTTTGTTTTAATAATTTTCCAACCCAACTTTGCTAAGTTGGCTTCATTAACCCAATGGAGATTTTTTAGCCCCAAACCACCCTAACATTTAGGGGTACAAGCTTGTTCCAACCAATTAAATGAACCAGCCTTTTTTCACTAAAATTTGTCCATACGAAGTTCCTTAGGCTTTTATCAATTTCATCAATGATATTTTGGGGAAACTTGAAAAAACTCATGAGAAATTGCGGCATTGTATTCGTTGTAGCATTCAGAAGGGCCATTCTACCTGCCAAGGATAAAGTGTTTTTTTTTCCAGCTTGCCAGTTTGTTATTAATCCTTTCCTTAAGATTCAAGAATGTGCTCTTTGAAACTCTACCATTTATTATGGGGGCTCCCAAATAAATATCAGACTTTGCTTGTATTTGGATCTTCAGAATTTTTGCTATGATTTTTTGGAATCTCATTGGCGTGTTTTTCGAGAATTGGAGTGTAGATTTTGAAAATTTTGGGCACTAGCCAAACGCCCCAGCAAAACTAATGAGAATGTCTTTTATTTTCAAACATCCTGTAATCGAGGTCTCAGAGAATATCATATCAGGTCTCTCTAAATAGGTAGAGGGTTTAGAAACAACAGAACGGGTCTGCTAATAGTTTTCTTGGAACCAGCTGATCTTGAGGAACTCAGTAGAGGGAAAAAAACCTCTCTTAACTGTCTAGAGTTCAACTGTAATTCCATGTGCTCTAGGTAGGTGGTGTACGCAAACTCCATTTAATCATTGAATGGGACTGTTTAATCTAAAAATGGATTCAAAGATTTATTTTTTTTATCAATAACACACTTTATTAAATTCATTAAAACTTTCAATGATAATTACAAAGAGGAAGACAAACTTTCTTATCTTCCAGCTATAACTTGATCCCAAGAGAAAGAAGAAGGAAAAGAGAAACAAAAGGAGAAACAGAAAAAATAATTACAACTGTGCCCAAAACATTGACTCCCTCTTCACCCCTTGTTTAGCTAACCCATCAGCAAAAGAATTAGTTGATTTTTTTACCAAACTAATTTTAACCTCCATTTCTCGAGCTAGCCATCTAAATTTCCTCCTCATATTGATGTAATTCCATAAGCCACTATAATCTTTATTCATCCGTCCAACCACCACCTCCAAGTCCCCTTCAATTACAAGTTTTATGATATTCATCTCCCTGGCTTTCTAGATTCCTTCCATAACCGCATGGATCTCGGCTCTAAGAGAGTCACCCACTCCAATTAGGCCTGAGAACATGGCAGAAACAACCCCATTCTCATCCCTGAAAACACCCCAACCCCTGATTGTCCAGGATTCCCTCTACAGCTCCCATCAAAACTTAGTTTTATGAAACCAGGGGGGGGGGGAGTCCAAGACTCATTCATCACTATTTTGGTCTAGGTACTGTTAGCAATCTCACCCCAATTCCTCAACATGTCATCCACTGTACTGTTAGCAATCTGTGAATAGCTCTAGTGATTTCATCCACTGTACTACGCTTGTAAGGATCAAAGCCCTCAATTCATTAGTACTCTCTACTTCAGAGAAAATCCTGGCATTTCTTTCTTCCCATAAGGACCAACAAACCGCAACCCTCAGTCCTCTCCACATAATCCTGCCCCTTTTCATGTGCCACTTGAAAAAAAAAGGAGAAAACAAATTTTGCAAATTTGATGGAGGGTTCCAACTACACCCTAATAGGGAGAGAGCCCACTCCCAAATAGACTTTGCATATTGGCAAGACACCAGTAGGTGAAAAACTCATCTCCCCATCAGATTTACAAAGAACACACCAATGAGGGAACAAACAAGTATTGGGTCTCTTCTTTTGGAGCAAATTACTATTGTTGAATCTTTCTAGAAAGGCTTCCTAGCAAAAACTACCAATCCTAGGAAGGATTGCTTTGCACCAAACCTCATGAATAGGAAAAGGGAGGGCTATAGGACTAGTAGACTGGTTTAAAACTTTGAATAAAGAGGCACAGGAGAAAGAACTAGTAGGGGTGGGAGTCCAAATTCTAGAGTCCACCTTAGTAGGGTCTAAGAAAATATTGTCAAGAAGCTAAATGAGACTCGAAATGTTGTCAAGGTCGGAGTCTTTTATAGCCATTCTCAAACCCAAATGCCACCCAAACCAAGAAGTGGAAGAGGAGGGGGTTATGAAGGAGGAAATTAGCTCATTTTTAAGGTTAGAGAGGGCATATAAAGAAGGAAATTGGTCCTTTAGAGGGGCATTCCCCACCCAAGTTTGTTCCCAAAATTTTATAGCATTACCTGAATTCAAGTCATACCTGATAAGAGGAAAAAAAATGGTAATAACTCATGAATGGCCTTCCAAGGTGAAGCACATGTAGTCCTAGCTCGGATTCCAGCATCCCATCCATTTAGCTCCAGCCCATGTATGCTGACCACTATCTTGGCTCATAACTTCTCCTTCTCTAGTGAAAATCTCCACAACCATTTCCCCAACAAGGCCAAATTCCTTTTTCTAATGTTCTTGAGCCCCAAACCACCACTATTTTACTCCAGGCCACCACTTTCAGGATTTTGAATACTGAAAGGAAATAAATAGGTAAATTTGCTAGAGTATCCTTAATCAGTGTTATCCTCCCACCCATAGAAAGGTAATTCCTTTTCTAAGACACAAGTTTCTTTCCCATCGGATTCCAGAATCTCTCTCTCTCTCTCTTTGGGTTATCACCCAATGGCAACCCCAAATAATTCAAAGGCCACTCTGAGACTTCACACCCTAGCACTTCTGCAGTCTTCCGGATCTCACCTTCCCCCATATTCACACCTACTACACAACTTTTCTCAAAGTCCACCTTCAAGTTTGACATTTGTTCAAAGAGTTGTATCACCAATTTCAAGTTCCTTATATACCTCATATTTCCCTTTTCACAAAATAAAATCATGTCATTTGCAAACTATAGATGGGTGTGGGGGGTATCCTCCCTTCCAACTCTCCAGCCTCTAATAAGACCCCTAGAATCTACTCTATAAATTAATTTCCCCAGAATATCAGCAATCAATGTGAACCGGAAGGGAGGCAGGGGGTCTCCTTGTCTTACACCCCTGATGGCTGGGAAGAAGTCAACCATTGCCCCCCCGTTCACTAGTGCCGAGTAATGACAATTATGAACACACCCCATAATCCATTTGCACCATCTAGCCCCAAATCCAAATTTGGTCATAACTTTCCTAAAAAATTCTTATTCCACCAAGTCATATGCCTTTTTTAGATCCAGCTTATAGACTACTCCCTTCTTTCTATCATTCCTGAAATTCTCGACACTCTCATTAGCAATTAGAATTTGATCTGTTATTTGTCTTCCACTCACAAAAGCTCCTTGATTTGGTATGATAATATTTGGCAACACTTCCTTCAATCTCAGAGACAATACCTTTTCAAGGATCTCATACAAGCTATTTACCAAGCTGATTGGCTTGAAATCCTTTGGGTGCAATGTATCTTTCTTTTCTGGAACCAATGCTAGAAAGGTCATCTTTCACCGTATTCCAACAATCTTGGTAAAAAGCCATTATGAAGCCATTCGGTCCTGGAGCTTTTGTTCTACCCATAGAGAAAATAACCTCCTTAATCTCTTCCAAATCAAACCTTCTCTCCAGCCTTCTCCTGTTATCATTTCCTACATCTCGCGAATCCAACCCTTCTAATAACACCCTCTACTTACAAGCCTTCTTAGAATTGATTTAAAGTGTCCAAAAAAAGCTCTTGCAATATCATCTTGTTGTATTAACTCAACTCTATCTATCTCTAGTTTGGAGACAGAATTTCTCCTTCTCCTCCCATTTTCCAAAGAATGAAAGAAACTGGTATTTCTATCTCTCTCTTGTAGCCATTTACATCTATATTTTTGCCTCCAGCTAATTTTCTCTTTATGTAGGCAGTCCTCAAGCTAACTTCTCAAATCTCTTCTTTGTTCCTTGTCTGCCTCTCCAAAGTCTCCCCTTTCTTCTTTCAAGTCAAGGCTCTCAATCTTGTCCAACAAGGTTCTCTTCCTTTCTTCAAGCCTTCCAAACTCCAATTGATTCCACTCCTTGATCTTTGCTTTCAAGAATTGTAGTTTCCTATGGAACCTTATTCCTTCCTAATCCATCACTGAGTTGCACTCATACCACCACTCCCTTACTCTTTTAGTGAATCCAGGATGGAGCAATCCCATATTCTCAAACCTAAAGGGGATAGGTCCACCATTGCTCCTTTCCTCCTTGCAAATCACTATAGGCCGATGGTTAGAGGTCAATCTTGGAAGAGCCCTAGAGTCTAGATTTCCCCAGTGTTCTTCCCAATCCAAAGAGAATATAAACCTATCCAATTTGGAGCAGGTGGGCCTCAATTGGAGATTTGTCCAAGTGAATGTCTTATGGGCTAATGGTATCTCTTTGAGTTCAAAGGCATCCACAAACTGAAGTCCCCACCCACGCACCAAGGCTGACACTGATGGCATCTCTTTGGTTTCCTCCGTAAATCTAACCACATTGAAGTCCCCACCCACGCAATAAGGTATTAGACAGTGTATACCCTT
The DNA here is from genome assembly GCF_000365185.1 of Nelumbo nucifera. Next base: position 1,826,204 of record NW_010729164.1, read on the forward strand.
AGCTCCAATCAGAATGATGTACCTTATGACATTTAATGTAAATGAATAAAGTACATATTTGATTCATGTTATTATGGTGTGTTTCTGTGTAATACCCTTAAACTGGACACATATGAGACTCGTGTTAGTTGAGAATCTTTACAGTCGTTGGATAGATCTAGGGAGATTTATCCTGCTAAGGCTAACACTGATGTGCCGCTAAGTTGGTTGGAGTGGCTTGTCTTAGCTGCCAGGGTGAGACCTGAGGTACATGCAGTGTGGGTTTTCTTGAAACCCTGAACCGGATCAGAATTCCAGTATTGCCCTGGACCTTGGAGATAGATGGGCAAAATTGGAATGTTACACCTAACCCCTAGACTCGATTATGATACTACACTAGGTGTCGGATTGGGCTGTCTTTGATATGCCAATCAGTGAGATCCTTAGAGGGGGTCAAAACCTAGGTATGTT
>NW_010729164.1:1827033-1846805 GCF_000365185.1 Nelumbo nucifera
GACCATTGAGGGTAAACTTGATGGGCTAATCTTGCATCTGCCCACAGTCCTTGGGCTTTTATAAGGTGGCTTGACCCAATGACCATTTAGTGTAAATGTTGGGCCCATTAAGAGCCCATGGTGATGGACTCAGGGGTTCACTGTCTCCTACAGTGAATTCGGTCAGGCCTTGTAACAGAGGTTGGGCTGAACCCATGTGGCAAATGTGTAGATCAATGTTTGGGTCCCACGCAATACAAGGATATCCAACTGGGTAGTAGTTTGGAGGTTAAGTGAGCACATAAATTTAATGGGCCTAAAGCCCAATTCGAACTAACTTAATAAGATTAATTAAAGAGGGGCGATTTTGGGATTTAGATCAGTAGATAGGATAAAGGATTATCCCTATCCACTCAGAGAGTCCAGATCCAAATAGAGATTTGGATCAAGAAACTCCTAATTAGATTAGGAGGGCTGATCTTTATCTACAGATAAGATAAGGGATTATCCTTATCTCTTAAAGAGAGTCCAGATCCAAATACAAGATTTGGATTAGGAAACTCCTAATGGGATTAGGAGATTCTCTCTTTAAGGCTATAAATAGGGGAGCAGGGCGAACTTCCAGTTCATCCTCCAGTTTATTGATTCAAGAGAGAAGACAACATACAATTGGACTGCCTCTATCTTCTGCTCTTGCCTTCTCCTGCTATTGTCGCAACAACCAGTTTGATCTCCACTCTGGGAGCGATCAAGAAAAGGTTCTTGATATCATCTTTTGGCAGAAAAGGTGATCTGAAGTCGTGTTCACTCGCCCTCCATCAGATTCTTGCTGAAGAATCAGGTTCTTACTGAAGAGCCATCCTGTTAATTCTGCTTTATCTTGCATCGTGTCATCTTCAGTAGAAGCAGTCTTTGGATTCATCCTTGGGCATGAACACCTTCATTGGAGGTTACTATTACTTCGTATCAGGTATAACCCTCCACTCCCTTTTGGTTTCAAATCTGGTCTGTTTTAAGTTCAAGATTGATCATTGAAAATGCAGTTTTCTAAAATAGGGAATGTGATTCCCACATGGGAGAGAGAGAAATTTTTGAAATTTCCCCCAACCTACCTACAGGGTTCGGCCATCCATATGATGAATCTCTCATCCCTTCACAAGGCCCATCCCAAAGTCCTCTAATATCAGTTAATTCTTTCCACAATTCATTTCGTTCTCTATAATTATTTGGCCCATAAACATTTGTGAGCACCCACACAAAATCATCCTCTTATTGCTTGAACTTCACTGAGATTGAGTATTTTCCAATCAGTTCCTCCAGACCTTCCACCACACTCTTTTTTCCACATTGTCACTATCCCCCCTAAAGCACCCCAAGAAGGAGTAGCCACCAAACTAATCCCCCTGGCTTTCCAAATACTTCTTACCCATTTATTATTAAACTCCATTCTCTTGGATTCCTACAATAATACAATGTATGAATCATAACACAATTGAAGATAAATGTGTTAGTGTCACTAGAATGGGTGACAACAAAGAGATGAGAGGGAAGTATAAATGTTCAAGAAAGTAATATTCAAGTATAATTATTGTCCACCTTTTCTTCTATACTTGTTAACACCTTGACTCCGGGATTACAATGCCATGTGAATGATTGGTATGCATACATATAATCCCTGTGTACCTAATGTATGTATCATATGCCATCATATCTTGGAATATATACATAGATAACCAGCTTTTTCTAACTTCACCTTGTGCTTTTCACAGCTGCTTGCAACAGGGTCTACAGATAATGGAAATACTTAATCTTCTTCAGAGAGGCTATTATTTCTGATAAGTTGGATAGGCACCTAACTAGTATTCTTACTCGTATGCAGGTGAAACTTTGGGATCTTTCAATAACCAACCTTCATGTGTTGCATCCACGAATCCCAAAGCTATAAGTGACCATTGAGCTCAATGTAATGTTGAAAACCCACTTTCTGATCTAGGGACAAGTCTGTTATTCTTAATGATTTAAGGCCTGTGATTTTATTATTTATTCATTTCAAGACCCAAGAGCTTGAGCACAATCTATTGCTTGCTGTCTAAGCCGTGAACCCATATTTACCTTTCTCAAGCCGTAAACACGAAAGGTATTTTGTACCGATACACCTCTCTGCCAATACACAGAGGTGTCTAATTCAAGGTATTAAAGCATTTTTTATTTACTTTTCTTTTCATCTATGCTGAGTTCATAGTACTCTTAATGAACATGCTTTTCCCTATTGATGTAGGGAGATATGAAATTTGTTGAGGTTGTTAAAAAGATTGGGAGCAAAAATGACAAGTTAAATACTCCTCATTCTAGGACCACTTGTGTGCCATTCATGTAAACATGAATAAAATGCCCGATGTAAATTCCAAGAATCATTTGATTTGATGTTTCAGGCTTTAGTTTCATAATTAAAGAAATACTGTTTTATTAAAAAATCATGCATTTGTTTTATTAATTTTATGCTTTATGTTTCAGTAGGTGTCAACTGGAATTCTTATTTAAAAAAAAAAAAATTAAAAACCTAAGCCGGTGGTCAAACAAACTGCCTCTTTGGCAAATCATTATAATTAAACCGGCGGTTTATATAACGTTTACGACAGTGGTCCAAACCACCACCTTTGACGAAATAAAACATTAATGGCAGCGATTTAATTAGATGAAAATTTAGTCTAAGCTGGTGGTTAAGACTGTCGGATTTGATTATAAAATTTAGCTACGGTGGCAGTTTATGGAAGTAACAAATGAATCTAAGCCAGTGGTCAAGGCCGCCTGTCCTAGCGGTTTGGGCTACCACTGTGCATTATATAAGCCGATGGTTCTCTAAAAACCGCCAGCAAATGTATGGTTGGACCAGGTCCCTAGGACGGCGGTCATTGTATTCTACACTGGCGTCCATGACTTAGGGCGACACAACAATAGAAAGCAGCCACTGAACCGCCGGCTCACATCTATGCTGGCGGTTTAAAAGGCTAAGCCGGTGGTTTAGTAAAGCGCCAGGCTAGCTCGTTTTTCTTATAGTGATTATTTGTCCGTTAGTCATCCAATTATCAATTCAGAAGAGAAAATTTTCCATTTTTAAGGACCATTGAATCCATTTTCCCTACTTCCCCTATCCCAAAAGATCCCGTGTTTGGTTTGAGCTTTAAAATTATTAGGGTAAATTAAAATTTCCCTATTTCTGCAACATGCTTTTAACCTTCCCCACCCACACTTCCAAAAATTTCTTTCTTGTGCATACTTCAGAGAAGTTATACAATAAGTAGACCTATTCCGTCGTCAATTTGACAGAGATGGGACAATGAAATTACTCTTATGGGCAGAAAAATACCATATTTGAAGGAGATGCAACTTTATCCTTCTATTGTACCAAAGAAAGAAATCCCACTTGCCTCTCCAAGTTTACGTTGCTTAAACTCCACTTTCCTTTGTTATTTGCAAAACCAAGCTTTTTAATTTGTAAGAGACATTTTAGGGGCATTTCCACGGATAAACACTATTGTCACATCTATGCAGCATCATTATTTTCAGCTAGCTAGTTTCTAATTAATTTAGGCTTAGTTTGGAAGGAGTATAAATACAAATATGTAAAGTGTAAATACATACAAAATGCAAGGTTTTGCACTCTACATATTTGTATTTGTATTCTTTCCGAACTGAGCCTTAATGTCAAATTAACTAAAGGGATCTATTTGTATAAGTTCTTTTAAATCTGAAGGGAAAAATTTGGAGATGTCAAAGTACAAAGGAGTTTAAAGCATTTGTCATAAAACACAAGGGGAGTTTAAATAATTTACCCAAAACGATTAGTATCATTGTACTTGGTTGTCAATATCTAGAGACCCCACAAGTATGTTTGTTTTATATCACAACTTCCTAACCTTATCTTTTCACATTCTCTCTCTCTCAGACCAACCCATTCAAGTCCTTCCCTTAAAAGACTAGTGTTATATTGTGGATAGATGAAAATCAGTTTTCTACATGTGTTTGCTGGCCTTATCCAATGACTTGGCCTTATTGGAACCACAAGACACTTGGGAAACCATATTAATGGCCAATAGTAGTTCTTGCCACTGAAAGATCACCGTTGATGGGTGATGGTGCGTGATTTGGATGCTTCTAGCTATAAGGCAGTTCGGACATCTATTGCCATCTAGGTCACTCGAACTGCAAAGAAAATGAGGAATTAGAGAACCTGGGGTAGCTAACCCAGCGGGGTCGCTCTGATGCTTAAGTCAGTAATAGTAATACGCGAGCTGAGAGTTTGAGAAATAGGAGAGCTACAATGCACTTCATCACATGTACCTGGGTCCTGTGGGGTTGATGTCCTTATATAGTTGAGCTACCATGGGTCTCACAAAACGGCTCAGGGATCCTCGGCCTGTGTGGATGGGATCCGTTCTGCTTTAGAACGAGAGTAACGTACCATTCAATGAAGTCTATCATTATCGCGCAATCTGGGCGGGGAGAGGATAAGGCCTGCCATTATGCGGCGTGATCCCGGGAGATTCAGAATCTGCTGAGAAGCTTCTGGAGTCGATTACGTGTCACTTCGGTACTCGGGTACCAAAGTGGCTTTGGTGCCGAGGTACTCCCTAGCTCTCGAACTACTAACACGGCTCTCCTTGCTGAGTTGTCATCTTGCTGGCAAGTCGTGTCCACATGTCCTTTACTTACTAGGTCGGGCCAAATCACCCCTCATCAATTGCCCCGCACTCCTCGTGCCAGGGGTCCTGACCCGGCTTGGGGAGTTCATGACGAGCCCATGTGGATTTGGCACGATGTCTAGGTGGTGCAGAGGGAGGTTCTTTGGTCGGACCTATACAACCATTTGGCTCGACCAGGAGATGACCCATATCGCATATCAGGTACGTGCGGATGTCACACCGTTTATAAACTCCGCAGACGTCAAAACACATGCTCAACTTATTTCAACCTCAGGTGGCATGCAGCCGGTTTTCATAGGAGTTGTCGGATCATGCTTATCTTGGCCGTTGAACCTCGGATATGGTGGCTATAAATAGGGGCTGAAGGGCCCATTTTCCTCGCCACAAACCGCGTAATTGAGTTTCTTGAGATCACGTCCATGTCTCTCAGCTCGGTGTCAACTATCCCCACGTCCGAGGTCGTCCTGCTTTCTTCGATCTTCTTGGTGAGTTCGCTTTCCCTTGCTTCCAATTTCATTGTCATATTCCTTTAGCATAGCATGTCTAATGTTAGTTTAGATAGCCTTTTAGATGGGAGTGGCAAGTCTACTGGGGCCGAGGTGGGCACCTCGGTGCAGGCCGCGGAGTCTCATCCTCTCGATGTGGGTACCTCAACACAGGATGTGGACTCCAACCCATCCGAGGCGAACTCACCTCGGCAAGAACGCAAGGCTTCCGGCAGGTTGGCCTCCACTTCGCGTCGGGGTTGGTTGCCGAACAACTTCAGCCCATCTTTAATGACAACGGATAGGCTCTTATTCCCTTGGGCAATTTTCCTTGGGATGACGACCATAACGAGATCGTGGTCTTCGAGGAGCAGCTCGTAGCCGGGCTGCGTTTCCCACTTCATCCCTTCATAGTCAAGATCGTCAAATTCTTCGACTTCGCCATAGACCAGCTCCATCCCAACTCGATTCGTAACATTGTAGGTACCATCTCCCTTTTCCATGATTATAACCGACCCTTAGACCTCGACACCTTTTCCTCGATCTTATCCATAAAGAAAAATTCAGCCTGTGTTCTCCCCGAGCATAGGCGAAGCTATTATATGTCTCCTCGCCCTAGGTACAAACTGTTGTACGAGCTCCCAAACAAAGTCCCGGCCTGGAAGAGGCGTTATTTTGTAGTCCGTAACACTGCAAGGTGGCCGTTTCCAACTCACTGGAGGCTTGCTATCCAGGACCCCGGTGTCAGATTGGACCAAAATACATAGGAGGAAGTCCGATCTTGGGTGAAGCTCGAGCTGAAGTTTGAGAACTTCGTGACTGAAGAAAAGCTCGTACAAGTCGGGCTAAGTCCTCTTGGTAGGTCATCATCACAATTGTTGTACTTGCTTTCTTCGTAATGTTTTATTTCGATCTTTTGACTTACCCTATTCGTCACCTTTTGCAGCTTCCATGGCTGACATCCCTGCTGACGAACTCTTCGGGAGCATGAAGAAGGGGAAAAAGAAGAGGGCCTCCAAAAAGGCTCGTCTCCATGAAGGCACCACTACTTCCAACAACGGCACCGCCGTCCCCAAGCATCCTCCAATTGCCGAGCAGCCACCAGTCATCAACTTGGTCGAGGAGGACCAAGGTAAAGCTTCTCTACCCCACCTTCCCGAGGAGATCACGTCTTCCGAGCCCTAGCACACTCAAGTGGCCACCCCCTCGAGTGGTGACACCTCAGCTCGGAGTATCTTGACTCCAAAGTTCGGTCTCCTCTATTTCCCCAAGCAGAATGTCAGTCTACTCCTTCACCAACCCCTCGAGGTTCTCGTTCTCTCTTTTGAGAGTCTCCTCGCGCTCCACCAGCTCCTTCCCACAGACGGCGCCAATTGATGGTTGTTTGTTGCTCTTGCCCCCCGGTGACGCTCATGTCGAGACCCTATCCGGTATTGCTGGAACATGCCATTGAGAGTGAAAATGAGGTTGAGATTTAGGCTGGGATTGAAATGACCTTTCGATTGTTTTTCCACAGACGACGCCAATTGATGATGTGCTATATGGATGCTCCTAGCTGTAAGGCAGCTCGGACATCTGTTGCCAAGTAGGTCACTCGAACTACAAAGAAAATGAGGAATTAGAGAACTCGGGGTGGCTAACCCGGCGGGGTCGCTTCGATGCTTAAGTCAGTAATAGTAATACACGAGCTGAGAGTTTGAGAAATAGGAGAGCTAGAATGCACTTAATCGTGCATACCTAGGTCATGGAGGGGTTGACGTCCTTATATAGTTGAGTTGCCGTGGGTCTCACGAAATGGCTTTGAGATCCTTGGCCCTTGTGGATGGGATCTGTTCTGCTTTAGAAGGAGATTAACGTACCAGTCAATGAAGTCTATCGTTACTGCCCGATCCAAGTGGGGAGATGATAAGGCCTGCCGTTATGCGGCGTGATCCTAGGAGATTCAAAATCCGCTAAGAAGTTTTTGGAGTTGATTACGTGTGACCTTGGTGTCGAGGTGCCTGAAATCCCCGGCTCCCGAACTGCTAACAAGGCTCTTCTTGTTGAATTGTCATCCTACTAGCAGGTCGTGTCCACATGTCCTTTATTTACTAGATTGGGCCAAATCACCCCTCATCAACAAATAACAGATAAAAATCACCAATTGACTATCAACCCTATTTCTAATCATTGGAAGCATGCTTTAGACTGGCATTACTTCTTAATCTTGTAGGCAGCTTCCAAACGAATCCCACTCCTTATCAGTTTTTGCATGTATTTGTTGGCCTTATTCAATAATTAGAATTCAGAGATATTGTCTAGTCCGGTCCCTTGCCAATGACTTGGCCTTGTTGGAATCACATGACAGTTGAGAAACCATGCATTAATAGTATATCTAAGTGAATGTGTTGGGAGGCAAGAGCCATGATGGGTACACCTTAAGGAAAATAATCTTGTTTGTCCTGTTCCTTGGGAATGAAATCTCATTCCAGCATAGATGATAGAAAATTTGAGCACCAGTTATGCTTTATTTCTTCACCCAAGTAAATTTCGTAGAACTCTACTAAACAATTTATCTTTGCAAGGTTGTCTATGGAAACTGAATATCACTCTATTGCTTAATTTTGTAACTACAGAATTTATATACATGGGCTCCATCACTACACCATGAAATTGATAATTTTTCTACCTCAAGCTTCATTGTTGCACAACATAATGAACAACATCGAATTCTTTCATTCTGGTTACCAAATACTGTTAGTAATCAATTTTTACTTTATGAAGAACAAAGTTACCAAAACGAGATATGAAGGTGACAGATACATCTTCACCTCTGATCAAGTTGTTGACTTTTCTTTTTTTTTTGTTTTGGAAAAATTTCACTTTTGGAGGCAGTGTTAAGTTAGTACCCAAACTTTCAAATGTGTCACTGTAGCACATAAACTTTCAAAAAGTATCAATTAAGTTGGTCCCTATCATTAACAGATTGTTAGTTATCTGTTGAAAATGTGAAAACTATCCTTCAAAAGAAGACACTTCATTGTCTTCTACCTTGAGACTGAATAAGTTGACATGTTTGAGATTCTAGACTAATGAAGTCATTGTCTTCTACCTTTAGATCTGAAACAAATTCTTGTCTAGTTATTTCTTTACATTCCGTTATTGTTTCCCTCTATCATATTTCATGTTTTTGCTCTCTTTTTCTTCCAAGGTATATAAATGGTTTAGTCTCAAGGTAGAAGACAATGAACAATATCTTCTTTTGAAGGATAGTTTTGGCATTTCCAACAGATAAACGATTGGTTGGTTAACTGCAGGGACCAACTTGACACTTTTTAAAAGTTTAAGTACTGCAGTGACACGTTTGAATGTTTGGGTACTGACTTGACATTACCCCCAAAGTTCAGGATACTAAAGTGGAATTTTCCCCCTTTTTATGAGACAATGACTGATCAGCCCAACTCAGAATTCTTTAGCCCCACCTTACAGGATATGAATCCTTGGGGGGCTACCCTAATCTGAGCTGAGTTGAGAGTACTTATCCCTTTATTTTTTAAAATCTTTGTTCTTAAAATCAAAGATATCTTTTGATGGACAATTTGCATTTGGCATACAGATACCCTGGCTAAAATGTCCATGCAATTAATTAGAAACAGAGAAGCCATACCTCCTCACTTTTTATTCTTTGCTCAACCAAGTATTTTCCTCATGTGGGTTTAATCTAGCTGAAGCTAGGGAGATAAGTGGAGAAGGTTATGACTGGTAGTTGATACTTAATAATATAATAATAAGTACTTATTTATGTTTTTAATTATTAGAAACAGAGAAGCTAAATGTAGGCATTATTCCTGATCACATGTGATTGAGCTTTGTGCACGTAGCTGAGTTTGTAAGCCTGGAAGTATCCAAACGAGAATATAAATAAATGGCTTTGATGGCATTGCAAGTTGTAGAACATGACATGATCTTCTAAAGTTATGGATGGTGGTTTGGGTTTGAGAAAAGGTGCATGGACTGAAGAAGAAGATATGCTTCTAAGGAAATGCATTGAGAGGTATGGAGAAGGCAAGTGGTGTAAGGTTCCTCTTAGAGCAGGTACTTACCTACCTACACTGTTTATTTGTTCTTCGTCCATGGTTTATCTGATGATCGATATATATTTCTTTGTTTCTTCTTTCTTCAACCTTTCTTGATTGTTATTGTTATTGCATTTTCAGGGCTGAATAGATGTCGAAAGAGCTGTAGGCTTAGATGGTTGAACTATCTCCGGCCGGGTATCAAAAGAGGGGAGTTCAGTTCAGATGAAGTTGATCTGATTATCAGGTTTCATAAGCTCTTAGGGAACAGGTAATTCCAAAGTCGTTTAATGCAGGGTGTTTTGTTTGAATGTTACATGAAATCAAATTATTCATTCTGGTTCTTCTTTACATATCAAGGAATTCTTAACATATATTCATTCTAATGGAAAAGCTGCAAAAGGAAAATGAAATTATCCCATCGTAGTAGGCATCCAAGCAGGGCCTAAGAATATGATAAAGATAGATAGAGAGAGAGAGAGAGAGAGAGGTAGGTAGGTAGGTAAGTTTAGGGGGCTATTTGGTTATGGATGAAGCGGCTGAGTTGAATGATTTATTGGCTTTGTATTTTAGTGGGTAAAAATGTTAATGATTAATCGCAATATTTGGGGTACAGTAAGTCAACCCAACATTCTTTACAGCCATTTAAGAAGTTCACAAACGTTCCAGAAGAGTGCAAATACAAATATGTAGACACAAACATTGTGGTAATTGATGCAATGCAAAGTTTAGTTTTGCACTCTGACCCAACACATGTTCATTGTTAAACTGAACCGGGGTACAATCAACAGAAAGCCTTGCTAGAAAGTCCAATATTGAAAATGCAAAGATTATATTATAGGCCAATAATTGCTACTGGTTCAAGTTGCACTAGTACTGTTGAAATGGCACCGAAAGAGTCCGCTTAGAGACTAGGCTGATGGAACTTTACTTGGGAACTAATTCTTTCTTTTCACAGATGGTCGTTAATTGCCGGCAGACTTCCCGGAAGAACAGCGAACGGCATAAAGAATTATTGCAAAACGCGGTTGAGCAAGAATAAGCTTGCCCCAAAAAAAGAAGAGAAAGCGAAGTACAGCACAGTTGAGAAGTTCAAAGCTATCAGGCCTCAGCCTCGTACTTTGTCAAAAAGCTCTCGATGGTTCAGACCATTGGCTGATAATTCCACCAGTGAGGGCGTTACGAGCCAATCAGGAGGAGAAATTCTTAGCAAGGCGGCCTCTGATAATTCTACAACTGTGGGCACAAATAATCGATCAGGAGAAATGCCTAACGAGACAACTCCTGATCTTCCACCGCCTACAGACGATCTCATGCAATGGTGGAAGAGTGTCTTAGATGAAAGTGATCATATGGACACCACCTGCCCCATTATCCGTGGGTCAGAAAGATGTGGACCTTCAGTTCAAGTGCAACCAACTATAGAGGGTGGGAACCCTTATCAGTGGGATAACTTTGACAAGACTGATGAGTGGGACGATTTGTCTTTTAGTGAAAAAGTTTGGGACTTATTAGCGTCAGAAATGAATCAAATTTCGGGGGAGGTGGGGGAGGGGGCAATGAATCATAGGTGGTGGAGTTATTGATAAATAAAACCCAGAAGCCCAATAAAATCCGTCAGGTGGACTGAAATCTAAATTTCCGTTGTTATTATTTGAATGAAATTACTTGAAGCAGCAGGATCTAATGCTTGTTAGAGTGTTTTACTTTTCCCTTTTAATACAAAGTGTTAATTAAAAAGTATTTATCACTTTCATTTAGGTTCAGTTTGGAAGTACAAATACAAATATATAGTATAGAGTGCAAAACATTGTGTTTTGTATACATTTGCACTGTACGTATATATTTGTATCTGTACTCTTTATAAAACATAGTTTGAAAAGAATATAAATGCAAATCCCCACATATTTGTGGTTTCTTCCTCGCCTAATATTAGCAAATCCTCATCTACTTCTGGTTTCTTCCTGATCAAGTTCGCCTCTTTTAAATTCTTTTATCTCTTATGTTTTTAAATCCCTTTATTTATGCATAGTTAGTACCCTCTTGCTTCATGGATGTACATAATTTCCTTTGCCAAGCAGAAATTGTACTAGTGTGATTGTGAGCTGTGTTCCATGAATACATCCACGGGTTTTTCTTTCTCTCTTTTTGAAATGCATCTATCAATTGTGTATCTCATTTTATTTCCTTGCATATCCACTCTATTTCTAAACCAATATTCCTAATTTAACGTACGTAAAGTTCACAGATTAAATCTAATTCAAATTAAGGATTTTTATGATTAAATCTAATTCAAATTAAGGATTTTTATGATTCAGTCCACCCCTAAGAAATCTTAATTACACCGAGGGGTGTTCTGAATACTGCCCGTGAATTGATGCCAAATTCACATGTAGAATGTGGTTAATAGGAGGGGGCTGCAAAAAAGATTTCTGAAGGGGAATACATTCCAAAAATCCCTTCAATTTGATGGCACCCCTATACTTGAGCCCGGATCTCCTGCCAACAAACTGTCCTAATCAGATAAGCTCAGTTTGGAAGGAGTACAAATACAAATATGTACAGTGCAAATACATTCAAAATAATGCAAAATATAAGGTTTGTACTCTACATATTTGTATTTATACTCCTTCCAAACTGAGCTGTAGGCACAAAGTTGTAAGTTTGTTCAATGATCATTTAGAATTTTTTTTACACCCGTCTCTTAATATATCTCCAGCCTACCCTTGAAAAAGATTAACCATGATTGACACTTGTTAGAATGTTTATCAAGTGCTCATTGAAGGTGTTTATTATATTGTGCCTACTAGATCCGATTTCACCAATAAAACACGTTCCAACACCCTACCATGCAATATTATTTGACACCATGCATCCCATACATGGCGGGCCTCCCTTTTATGATGGATCCCAGTCTAATGGTGAGATGTGCAGTGTCAATCATGCTGATGGTAGGGTGTTAGAATGTATGTTGTTGGCAGCAGATCCCAACACTCCATGCTTGTATTTTGTAATTAAATAGTAAATGTTGCAAATTAAGATCATGGTCACAATGTTTACGGCCCCAAGTGTACAAAATTTAGTGTATTGTAGTTCACCATTGCTACCACAAGATATCTTCCTATATGCTTTCATAATGTTTCTAGCAAGCAATCAATGCTGCAATTAATGCCAGGGAAGATATGAACAAAACTTGGAAGCATGTCGAGATGAGCCCCATCTAATTGTATACTTGTTGTTTGTTGGGGGATTGGGATCTTGGGTTCCATATCCCATCCATGTCTCTTTTTCAAGTTGAAAATACTGATTTAATAGGAAATAATGTTTTTGAACCGCCATTGATTCAAAGGATCAGACCATTCAGCCTAAAAATTGTTCAGGCAATTGATTCTGTTTTACCCCAAACCTGATCTTTGTTCAAAAATCGTTGAATCGATGAGTGATCCATTGACCAGCGCAAATTGGGCAGTATTGGCACATGGGCTGTGAGCGGCATGGCATACACAGTTATACCGTGCCGTGCCAGCCCATGAATCTGGAACCCCAGGCCCAACAAGGCCTAGACCATCATGTCAGGCCTGGCATGATTCGCATGCCGTTGTATCAGGCTGGCCCAAATTCGGGTCAGGTGGGGACACGATTTACACCTCTATTAAAAGAATATATCTTTTAAGAACCAATCCTTGTCCGGAAAATGACTTTGAAATTCTGCAACTAATAATTGTTAGAAGGAATCCAATTTTCCAATTCAAGCACAAACCAAAGAATTATGAGCATCGTAACATTGTCAAAAGGAATCCAATTTTCCAATTCAAGCACAAACCATAATTATGAGCACAAACCAAAGAATTAGGGAGCCATCAAATTCAAACCAATTCGTGTCCTATTGGAACCAAAGGGGGTACTTTTGATGTTGTACGGTCCCTTTTTTTTTGGGAACTTTGTTGAATCTAAACAACAGTGCCAATCACTATAGAGAGATCTATTGGGTCCAATCTTCCTCGAGTTGACTAGCCTAGAGTAAGGCCAGTTTGCTAGGCAAACTAGCTGGTTCAACGCTCATGCCATTTTTAGGACGGGTTGGTAGATGCGTCGTTTCATTTTCCTAAGGCTATACACGTGTGAATTGCAAGGTCGAATTGGCGCCATTGATCTGGTTTAATTTGATCCGTTGGTTGCCTTTACAAAAAGGGGGTAGGCGAGCCATTTCCCTTTGTCATTTGAGAAGGGTTGGTTCCTTGGAGTTCAGCTAACGTCCCTTGATTGATATCTCAGGTGTCCCAAACTTTTTTTTCTTCGGTAAGATGTCTTTCTCTTTGTCTTCCTTGTCTTCCCTTTTCACTAGGTACACCTTGGGGAATGATAGTGAGGGTAGTCCTCGATGCGAGGCAACCAAGGTTAGGATGTCGGAGACTGACACCAATGTGGTTGAGGTCGATGATGAGGGTGAGGCTGAGGTCCGAGAGATTGGTGCCAACAAGGTGGCCGAGGCCAATGTGGAGTCTGAAGAGCGGTTTGCCTCAGCTTCCTAAGGACTATGAGCTGAGGTGTCCTAGGATTTTGGAGAGGACCAATTCGGCTCGTCCTGGGGAGATTTGTGTATGTCCATAGTTTGATAGCCGGCCTTAGGTTCCCTTTAGATCTCGGGGTAGTGGTCGTCTTGAAGTGGTATCGAGTCTTGTCCATTCAGCTGATGGTGAACTCGTTTCAGTACCTGGTTGGGCTGCTCTGCTACTGAACTCTCAAGGACATAAAGATTACCCTACGTTTAGGTATTTCCTCAACTTGAAGAAGCATAAGCAGGGGTGCTACTACTTGTCGGCCGGGTCGAACACCAAGGTGCTTGTTAGGGCTCCCTCTTTCATTTAGCATTAGAAAGAGGGTTTTTTCTTTGTGAAGTGCCAAGAAGGTTGTCCACTCTCCTTTGCCCTGTATGTTCCAAGGACCAACGATAAGGGTCCTTCCAAACTGAGCTATCAAAGGAGGAGATAGTTGTTGTGAGGAAGATAGTGCTAGTGCACATCGGGGATTATACATCGCCCCGATTGTTGACCATGGATGGGTTTATGTGCTCTTCGGTCGATCAATCTCAGTCCGGTCTATGGGTTGTGCGGTCTTTCTTTGCTTTTTTTTGTTTTTTTTTTTTAGCTTCTCTAACTGTGATGAATTGTGTAGACTCGAACATGGTTGGTGTTGAAGAGAGAGCTCAGCGTATGAAGGTCGTGATTACAAGGAAGGCACAAGCGGCTAGGACTTCAAGTATGCAGCCCGAGGCCAAAGAGATTCAATGGAACTTGGTAGAAGGCACACCTCGGCAAGGGAAGAGGCTGAGGTCGACGAAAGAGGTTATGGTGGTCGACTCCAAGGAGGCCATGGCTCAGCTCGGGTGGTCGTCATCGTAGAGGGATGCTCTATGGTGCGCTACTGCTGAGGGTTTGACTGATGTGTACATGCCACAGTGGTCGGTCCGGTCGGAGGACACCCCAGAGACAGACTAGAAGGGGTGGCCGAGCAACGTTCCCAGGATGTGATGCTCTCCGACATCAGGAGGGAAGTCAATAGTCACACCAGCAACTTCTTGGAGAGCACGACTATTCATCAAGCCATGGCGGTGAGTTCAGCTTTACGAGTCGTGAGAGATAGAGAATGTCTAGCTGAATGCGGAGTTGGCTGAGCTACAGTGTGGCATCAAGGAGATGGACGATACTGTCCATAAGTTGAAGAGCTGCGTCCACGATCTGAATGTGGCCCGAGATGTGCTGAGGAGAGAGCTTGATGGGGCCAAGGTGAGGATTGCTCAGGCGAAGGAAGAGGGCATCTCAGATTATAGAGCTTCGAAGGCTCATTAGAACGAGTTGGACAACTACGCTATCAACTCCTAACAGGAGGGATTCGCCCTCTATCAGCAGAGGGTGGTGCGTTAGTTCCTGGAGGTGGCTGAAGTCGTCTAGGGATTCAGCCCGTTTGATGCTAAAGATCCTAATTGGGATATCATTTTTGTTGATGTCCAGGAGCGAGTCGAGGATCCTCCAATGGACAGTTGATGTGCTCTATTTTTTTTGTTGTATACAGTTCGGTATGTCGAGCTTAGAAGAAATGTACCAACTTTCGTTATTAATGGAAATGTGGCCTTTTACCAAGCACTTTCTATGTTGTTTCCCCTTTTTCTAAGTTGTTGCACTTCGGAATTAGGTTGGTCGATAGGATCTGTAGGTCATGCTTCTATACTATTCGAGGTCTCGACTTTATGGCCTTGGTCTCATGTTGGCTGAGGTATTGGATTTGATTCTAGGTGGCCAAGGTCTTCGACTTCATGGCTTCGGTCTTATGCTAGCCGAGGTCTTGGGTTCGATGCTAGGTGGGACTTCATGGCCTTGATCTTATGCTGGTCGAGGTGCTTCCAATTTCTCGATAGTTTCATGGAGCTTGGTAGCACCTGGTCTTAGAGAGCCTTACGCTCTAACTGGGCTAGTCATGGTCTCCGGGTAGCTCTGCTCTGGACTTTAGCGTCACAGTATTTGGCCATCCTCTATTGCTGCATTGCCATCCAGATGTGTGCTCGATCGCGAGCTTCCTATAGTAGGTCGAGCTCTGCGCAGAGATCTTCATTGTTCATCTTGTCGTTGTAGAGCTTGGTCCGAAGAGTAGGGAAATCAATCTCTACAGGGATCACCGCTTCGGCTCTGAATGCTACGCTAAATGAGCTATCTTTAGTAGCCGTGCGTGGTGTGGTTTTGTAGGCCTAGACGATGCTTGGCAGTTCCTCGACCCATCTGCCCTTGGCCTTGTCGAGTCTAGTCTTTAGACCGTGGAGCAGGGTTCAGTTAGTCACCTCAGTTTGTCCATTACTCTGTTGTAGATAAACGGCCATGGTCCGATGATCTATAATGATCTTTGTGCAGAAGGCTTCAAACTTTTGGTCGATGAACTGGGTGTCGCTGCCAATGATGAGGATTCAAGGGATGTCGAAATAGCAGTTAATGCTTCTCCATAGGAAGCCTTGGGCATTCTGCATGCTGATGCATGCCAAGGGCTCAACCTCCACCCACTTCATGAAATAATCCACCGTGACAATGAGGTACTTCTTTTACCCGGTCGTGGTGGGGAATGCTCTGAAGATGTCCATCCCCCACTGGGCAAAAGGCCATGAACTAGGAATGGGCATAAGGGGAGCCACTAGATTCAAGTGCCTCTGACAATGGTCACACCTTCAGACAAGGTGGGTTGTATCCTGCTTCATGGTGGGATAGAAGTAGCCCTGTCGGAGTGCCTTATACACTAGTGTCCATGCATCGAGGTGGTATCTGCAGATACCCTCGTGTATATCCTTGACATAGTCGGTCTCTATTGGAGGGAGACACCTTAGGTAGGGGAGAGTGTGCGACCAGGGGTAGAGTTGGCCTCGGATGAGGCAATATCGGGCCAACCTGTGTGTAAGCCTTCTTGCCTCAGTTCAGTCTGCCAAGAGGGCGCCATCCTGGAGGTACCGTATGATGGGGCCATCCACGATGGCTCTTACTGGATGATGAGAACTATCAGAGTGGCTTCTAAAATGTTGGGTTGCACTAGAGTGTCCATTAAGACTGTGGTGTAGAGTCCAGCATGTGGCAAGCTAGCAAGCTTTGATAATGCGTCAATTCAGATGTTCTCGGCTCTAGGGATCTACTATATGGCAAAGAGCTCAAGTTATCTGATGAACCCTTGCATTTTTTGCAGGTAACTTCCCATGGTGGGATCTCTTGCTTCAAACTGACCAGTGACTTGATTGACCACCAGTTGGGAGTCATTGAAGGCTTCCACATGCTTCGCTCTGATGTCTAGGGCGAGCCGAAGTCCATCTACAAGGGCTTTGTACTCTGCCTCATTGTTAGAAACCTTGAATTCGAATCTTAGGGTGTGCTCCATGATGGTGTTGTCTAGGCCAAGGAGGATGAACCCGATGCCTCTACCTTGTCGATTGGACGGCCCGTCTACATGGAGTGTCCAAGTTAGTGGGACTTCAACTGGATTCTATGTTAAGAAAGTGCACTCAGCCAGGAAGTCGGCTAGGGCCTGGGCTTTGATGGTGGGCCAAGGTGCATAATCAATGTCAAAATCGCTCAGTTCCACACTCCATTTGATCAGGCACCTAGATATCCCCAACCTTTGTAGGACCTGCTTGAGTGGCTGGCCGGTGAGTACTTAGGCGCTATGTGAAGTACAACCTGAACTTCCTCGCCAAGGTGATGAGAGCCAAGGCAACTTTCTCCAGGTTCGAGTACCATGTCTCTGCACTTGTGAGGGTCTTACTGGTGTAAGAGATCAGGCTTTGGGTATGGCCTTCCTCCTTTACTAGGACCGAACAGACCACTTCATCACTAGCTGACAGGCAGAGAAGGAGCTGATCTCTCGGGCTTGGTTTTGTGAGCAGGGGTGGCAAGCTCAAGTAGCACTTCAAATCCTGGAAGCACTATTCACATTCATTGGTCCACTGGAATTCCTTTACCTTTTTTAGTTCTTTAAGGAAACACCGGTGCATACTTTGACATGAATCTACTCAGCGCAACTACACGTCCAATGAGGCGTTGCACTTTTTTGTATGTATGTGGCGACTACATGTTTAGGATGGCTTGGATCTTTTTCAGATCTTTTTCAGAGCCAACCCCGAAGGCGCACTTCGTCGGTTTCAGCTTCACCTAGTACTTCCTAAGAGTGTCGAAGGCCTCCTTTAGATCGGCCAGGTACTGCTCATCTTTCTTTCTCTTCACTAGCATGCCATCCACATAGGATTCCACGTTTCGGCCAAGTTGTTCCTTGATGATGTGATTCACCAGCCTCTGATAGGTGGCACCGGCATTCTTCAAGCCAAAGGGCATAACCTTGTAGCAAGAAAGTCCTCGGTCAGTGATGAAGGTCGTCTTCTCCTAGTCATCTAGGTGCATTTGGATTTGATTATAACTAGAGAAGGCATCCATGAAGCTTAGGATCCCATGACCTACCATTGCATTGATGAGCTTATCGATCCTTGGTAGGGGAAATTGTCTTTCGGGCAAGCTCTGTTCAAGTTAGTGAAGTCGATGCAGATCCTCCACTTTCTATTGGCCTTCTTGACCATTACCACGTTCGCTAGCCAATTTGGATACGCCACTTCTCGGACRAAGCCGGCGTTGAGTAGTTTTTATACTTCTTCTGCCTCACGAGTCGGTATTCAGCCGATGGGYGATGACCTTGGGGTCAATCCTTTGCATGTCAATTGCTAACCAGGCAAACACATCGGTTGTTGTCCTTGAGGAGTTGCACAATGTTATCTCGAAGGCGGCCTTCTAKGATGGATTCTACTTGGACCGTCTTCTCAGGGTCATCATCGGAGAGGGGCACCTRGACAAGGTCTTCCAGGTGTTGATCTCATTGTGTTCGCAATTCATCTCTCAGATCCATGCTCTTTGTGGTAAGCATTTCAATGGTGTGTGGTCTTCCTCTRCCGACCATCAGGTAGCATTACCTCACAGTTCTCTAGTTTCCACGGGCTACACCCACTCCATATGGGACCAGGAACTTGACAATAAAGTGATATGTGGAGATTGAGGCTCATAGAGCACTCAGCGTGGGTTGGTYGAGGATGGCGTTGTAGGGGGTAGGACGCAAACAACAATGAAGTCTACCATCACCATGGTGGTGATGAGGTCGTCACTTATTAGTAATGGCAAGGTGATTTTTCCCTGGAGTATTAGGGAGTCCACGGAGAATCCTAACAAGGGAGTGTTGATTGGCGTCAAATGCTCCTTCCCGATGCCAAGCTGTTCTAAGGCTTCTTCGAAGAGGATGTCGACTGAGTGATGAGAGTAKAATTTATCATATTTTATCCCCAATTATTCTATCTTTTATACTAAATTARCATCTAATTGGACTCATATTTCTTGTATTTTGATCCAGGGTATGAAAGAAGGCATCAAGAGCAAAGAAAGACAAATCGGAAGATTTTTCACAGTTTCGACATCGTTCAGTGATCCAGGCCTAATTCGCGTCTCTGAACTCCGAATGGGCTAATTCAAGATCCACTGGAAAGATAAGAGAAAAAGCCACAACTTTCTTGTTTTGGGATTTCGCAGATTCAGCCTGCATCGAAGTCAATTCCGGGCCTGAAGTCGGGGAAAATTCATAGGAAGGCCCAATCCACAGCTGAAGCCCAACTCGCAGAAAAGCCTGGCTGAAGCCCAATTCGTAGAGGAGGTCTACTATGAATCCAAGAACAAGAAACTAAGAAGAATCCTTCTATATCCAAATTCTTGATGTAATCTTAGAGTGAAAAAGGGATTGAGTTCAAGAGATAAAGAGATAGGGTTAGAATTAGGATAGGACTTTCTATTTCTTGTAAAGATCAACTTCAAGAGAAATGAGGAGACCACCCTCTCCCATTTAATCTATAAGAAGGAGGGGCAGACCAGCTTGAGGGTTCACTTGATCACCGGATCACTGAATCATTCAACTTCTGATTTGAATCAAGGAGCAAGGAGCAATCAGTCAAGAAGGGTTCAAGAAAGGTTCAAGAATTCAAGAAACTTCAAGAAGAG
>NW_010729164.1:1882734-1900261 GCF_000365185.1 Nelumbo nucifera
ACTCCCTACGAGGAGCCCGAACTCTCCCTTTGGCCCCGAGCCACACAAAGCAGTGACCCGAACTAGCCCGCCTCATGGCAGTTCGGGACACTCCCCTATCCGAACTCAAGACTTTGCCTCGCACACCGCTCCAGCACTTCGCCTCTAGAACGCCGAACTAGACAAACCACACCGTACCTGACACTGAAGGAGTCCGTATCCAGGGGCAGCGCACTTGACTGACTTGGGATCTGACACTTGACAGCCGCACTTCAACGGCCACCTGCCACCGTCACCTGCCACCACCATCTCCTGTTATAGAGACGGCTCCGACAAAAAGAGCAGTGGCGGTTTTGCCCCAGCAGAGGTGATGACACCCGAACTGGAAGAAGCATGGAAGTAATCATACCCAACCTGACAGAAGCCTAGGAGTGAGTGCGCGAGGTGGTTATAAAAGGCTCTCTACCCCCCAAGAGCATGGTATGCAAACTTTGCGCTAGCTGGTTTTATCTTGCCTTTGAAGACTTGAGCTTCAGAGCCTTTACACCGGGTTCCCCCCGGAGCTTCCTCATCTTCTCCGTTTCAGGTTCCCTACTACTCAGTTCAGAGGCAAGGTCGTTGACAGGTAAGACCGGCCGGATTGTGCATCATCACTAATGATCATAAATTGGTAATTAACTTATGGGTTTTGGCATTGGAGTTAAGGAATTTGTTTGCCCTTAAGTACATATGTTGCTCTAATGTTCTCACACTGCAAAATTGAAGTTTGAGGAAGAAAAATCCTCTTTTGAGATGGACGTTCTTCCCACCTTGGTTCTCCTTGTTATTTATATCCCTTTCTGTATGTAGAGTTTGCAAACTGGCTATCATGCAATCTATTTGTTTTGATAAGACATGGGATAAAGTTTTACTACTTTGCAGATTTGTGTGACTTCTTCATCAGCAATAGATCCTACTAGACTTTTGGGTCCAGAGCTTATTCATCAAAGAGCATGACATGTAGAGCTTCATCAGCAGCAAACTCTTATAGACTTTTGGGCCCAGAGCTTCTTTATTAGAGAGCACAATACAGAGCTTCATTAACAACAAACCCTCATAAACTTTTGGGTCCATAAGTTCATCAGAGAGCATGACACATAGAGCTTCGTTAGCAAAGACCCCATAGACTTTGGGTCTAGAGCTTCTTCATCAAAGAGCACAACATGTAGATCTTGATCAACAGTAGACCCTTGTAGACTTTTGGGTCTAGAGCTTCTTCATCAGAGACCACAACATGTAAAGCTTCATAGATCTTCAGGTTCGACGTCTCTTGGATTTGGAGATTGGCTAGTAGATCTAAAAACTAATTTGTAAAAAATAGAAAATATTAAAATTATCTTAATAATTCATGCCACTAATTCTCCCTCCTCTAAATTACACCATTAATTTTTCTACAATTCATTAACTCAATTTATATCTATATTCATTTCAATTTAATTGTAAATTAATTTCAATTAAATAAAACATAATTCCATCTAATTACAATTTATAAAATAATTAACTTAATATAATTACTATTTACTTCATAATGTAAAATAAGTTCTATTTGATTATATTTCATTACCCATATAATATTAAATTGTAGAATATTAGGCTAAATAATATGCTTCCATTTAATTATAATTATTAATAAAAATGTATAATTATTGACAAAATTTAACTTTGTATAAGAAGAAGTATTAAAAAGAATCCTCACATTTTAAAATTATTCAATATAAATTCAAATTTAATTATACAAATAAAACACCATTACATATAATGTTTTATTAATAACAATAAGTAAATAATAAACTGAACTTTAAATTCCATACAAAAAACTAATTTTAATAGAAATGTATAATTAATTTCCTAAAGGAACTATTAAAATTATAATCCATTAACTATACATTTGAACATAATAAAAAATAATTTAACATAGTAAAAGAAATTAAAAAACTTAATTAAGTAAGGAAATAAATATTAATTTTTATTATTTATGATAATAAATTTTATTAATATAAAAATAAGATAATTAAATTAGTAAAATTAGTAAATGTTTTTTGCTTATTGGAATTTTAAAATTAATAACACTATATTTATTAAATAATAAAAGGATATAAGTTAATAAATTTTTTTCTTCATAAATTAATAAAACAATAAGAATTTAAAAATTAATATTCGTTCAAAATTCATTTAATATTAATAAATTAAAGAAATAATTAAAAGTAATTAACATAAAATATTGTAAATTTATTAGTTTTGAAATTTGTTTTCCTTAATTTAAATCAAATTTACATGTTGGTAAATACAAAGACTGATAAATTATGGTTGGTTTGAAACTGGATTTGCTCAACCTACTTGGGAATATTGTTATAAGAATTTGATTTAAGTAAAAAGTAATGGAATTGGAGAAGACAATTAAAAACCAAGGAGTTTGTGATGGTTGTTGAGACACGATGAAGGAGTTATGCATTTTGCTTATGTAAGTTACGAAAAAACATGATGCTAGGGGAATGTAATAGATCTGTTCATCTTGCCTCAACTTTTCATTTTGTGGAGAACAAAAATTATAATAATGTTATAATTTGAGTCTCATTTAGCTATAATTTAAATTCAGTTCAATTAGTTTGTAGATTAATTAATTAGTAATGTTAAAGGAGTAAGGACCAGCTTCACAACATAACAAAAAAAAAATGCTTGAGTTGGATACTTGGATTGGTTTAGCCCAATTGGGAAAACCATAAGGCTCCTTCAGCTTCTAATTCTTTTAACAAATTAAGCCCCTACATTAATTGCACAGGTTCACACTAGTATAATTCTAAAAACAATCTTTACCAAACAAAACCCACAGCAATAACACATTTAACAAACAGATTCTACAACAAAAAATACATAGTCAAAACCCAAAAGTAGGATTTTGCTTTTAGACTTCGATAAGCACAAGAGCAAAAGCTTATCCAAACACAACCTAGATCTATCTATAAATTTAAATGCCATAATTCAAATTACAGTATATAAGACTCCACATTTTGGTTTGGAACAAAAGGTAGGGAAAGGTTGAAAACCTATACAAAGTTTATAAAGATTCCCCTACCTTCCACTTCCTTTCCCTAGCTACTTTTTACTTCAAACCAAACACACCATAAATGAAAGTAAACACTCCACATCATTTACAATCACAAGTACTAATCTTAACTAACACTTCTATACTTAAAAGAAAAACTCTAGTAGGCATTAGGTCCTTCAAGTAACTTCACTCAAATAATAATTAATCAAACATCTCCCCTCCCAAATCTTCTAAGAAGTAATTTTATTCAAATAATGTCCATATCTGAAGCTAATAGGTCCCAAATGTTTTTACTGAAAGACAAGTGATCCCCCTCATCAGTAGTGCTRYTTATTTCCTCATAAATGTTTCCAAACCCTGTCATTGCTGGTTGCACTTCAACCGCAAGGCTATCTTCTTCTGACCCACTGATAATGGGGCAGGTGGTGTCCACCATATCACTTTCATCTAAGACACTCTTCCACCATTGCACGAGATCGTTTGTAGGTGGTGGAAGATCAGGAGATGTCTCGTTAGGCATTTCTCCTGATCGATTATTTGTGCCCACAGTGGTAGAATTATCAGGGKCCGCCTTGCTAAGAATTTCTCCTGATTGGCTCGTAGCGCCCTCACTGGTAGGATCARGCAATGGTCTGAACCATCGAGAGCTTTTTGTGAAGGTACGAGGCTGAGGTCTGATAGCTTTGATCTTCTCAACTGTGGTGTTCGCTTTCTTCTCTTCTTTGGAGACAAGTTTCTTCTTGCTCAACCGTGTGTTGCAATAATTCTTTATGTCGTTCGCTGTTCTTCCGGGAAGTCTGCYGGCAATTAACGACCATCTGAGAATTAAAAGAATAGAAAGATAATTTAGGTGACGTTTGATAAATCTGAAATTTTAGATCTGAAAAGTTAAAAAGATAATTGTCTGAAATGTGAAAAGAAGCATATATATTTTTCTACTTTTTAGAGACTTTGAATCCACAAGTTTGTTTGTCTTTGATCACCCTTTACCATCTAAAATTTACTGATTTTACTATTTTACCCCTACAACATACTATTTGGAAATATTGAGTTTAATTTTGCATTATCTCATAAAAAATAATTTATGACCTCAAAATAATATTGAAACAATTCAACTAATAAATAATAAATTAATAATTAATAAATGAAATGATTAAAATTAAAAAAAATAATTAATGACTATAAAAATATTAAAAATTAATAAAAATAATTTATAATTATTATTATTATTACTCATTGAATCGCCGCTATTGCAAGTTGTAGTAGCGGCGATGGCAAGAAGATAGGGGAGAGAGAGAGAGAGATGTTGAATGGAAAGATGCATTTTTTACTTTAGGCCACGCCTAAAACGTGTTTGAACGCCTTAAGTGGCAGGCCTAAGTCTAAAAATTTCAAATTTGAAAAAACTTTTCAAACCCTATTTAATATGCGGCAATAAACAAAGTGGCGTCTGAAAAGAATATTTTCAGATATAGAAATCTAAAAAGTACAATCAAACACCACCTTAATTTCAATTTGATTTAGTTGATCTACTCGTCATAGCAAGAGTTAATTCTGAAGTAACGTTAGATCAGCTGGTCTCCAAGAGGACTCTTTCAATGTCATTTCAACAGTACTAGTGCAACTTGAGCCAGCAGTAAACATAATGGCCTACACTCATAGCAAGAGTTAATTCTGAAGTAACGTTAAATCAGCTGGTCCTTCCTTTTCCTACATTTTTCTTCAAACCAAATATAACCTTAAGGTTTCTACAATTGTGGACACGGTTCTCCACTTCTCCTACAGCCGGCCCTAAGATAAAACAGACACTATATTAGTCAAGGGCAACCTGTGCAACACCTGACCTTGCCATCTGTTATGTTTTAATTTTGTTTCAAGCAAGCAAATTAACAACTTCATCTATATATACACTACCTGTTCCCTAAGAGCTTATGAAGCCTTATAATCAGATCAACTTCATCTAAAGTGAACTTCCCTCTCTTGATATCCGACCGGAGATAGTTCAACCATCTAAGCCTACAGCTCTTTCGGCATCTATTCAGCCCTGATAATGCAATAACAATAAAGAAAAGTAGAAATAAATAAATAATAAAGCAATATCATCAAACAAACCATTAATTAGAGAACAAATAAAATAAATTTGTACAGTACCTGCTCTAAGAGGAACGAGACACCACTTCCCTTCTCCATACCTCTCAATGCATTTCCTCAGAAGAATATCTTCTTCTTTAGTCCACGCACCTTTTCTTAAACCCAAAAAACCATCCATAACTTCACAAGTTCGTGTCATCTTCTACAAGCTACAATGCACCAAACCCATTTACTTATTTATATTCTCATTTCAACATTTTCTGGCCAGTAATAAACTCCACTACGTGCACTTATCTCAATCACATATTAAGAATATGCCTCCATGGCTTCTTCTTTCTTTCTAACCAAAACATAACTTTACAAATTATTGCTATCAATCAACTACCAGTCATACTCTTCTCCACTTATCCTTCCTATGAACGCAGCTAGATCAAACCAATAGGAGACTAGAAGTTCGTTAGATGGCTTCTCTGTTTCCAATTGCATCAACATTTTATCCGCCAGGTCATCTATCCTATTATTTGCTGCCACATTTAATGCTTTCTTTTTTTTAAGTCTAAACCCAATTTCATTCATAAAATGCTCAGGTTACAAAGCAAAAAAATGAACAACAATCAAAAAAGCATATTAAGCATGCTAAAACAAAAACACGTAACCACGAGCACCAGGACAAAAACGACTTGAGAAATCTCTGCAACTAATGCAAATTTAATAAAAAACATCAAAACGGTCAGCTAAATTAATGCCACCAATAAAGATGAAGCCAGAAAGTGTTTTTCCCTAACAAATGAGTTCGGATCAATTACACAAAACCCTCAAGGGTATAGAGAAAACAGATACCACCGCACCCAATCTATGACATAAATGAAAACGTGAAAGCGAGAGGACCAAGATCACCTCCTGTTAAAACTGTCCCAAACCTTCTTTTTTTTTCGTGATGGAAGATATTTATTTGAGAAGAACGAGCAAACCAGCTGCCAGATGTGGTGGAGTTCGAAGCAAGAAGCCAGAGATTCCTCTGAAATCACCACAAAATTAAAGAAATTTGGGTGATGTTTGGCATGGATGTTGATTTCCCCACATAGGATCCACATCAGAATTTGAAGAATCAGTGATTTTTTTCCTATTTGGTTGGCCGATTATGTCGATTTCTGAGAAATCAGCCAAAACCAATTATTAAAATCAGTCCTTTTCAGGGATCACATTTTCTGATGATTTCTTGATTTTTAACTGATTCTGAATATTTAAGAATGACATGATATTAATAAATCCAATACAAAAATAATCGGCCCTTAAAAAATTAGTACCAAAATTGATTTCTCAAGAATCAGCTTAAATGACATAAATAATATCAAACAACAATTTTTGGTGATTTTTCAAAAATCTCTGATTCTAGAAAGAAATCATCATTTGTTTTTAGCTAAAACTGTATAATATATTACATATGAGGAGATCTGTAAAGCCAACGGGCAACAACTATGCTTGAAAATTATGTATCCATTGTCTCAAATAAGGCAATTATTGATCATCTATCAGGTCATAATTAATAAATAAGACAATTATTTATTTTTCCTTCTCTATTGATCTAGATAGATAGACCAGTAAATCTCCATTGGTTCTTTCAATTTTTGACCTGATGGACGATCTTTTAATCCATTTCAGCCACTGCAACTCATGATAATTTATCCTTATTTTTTATTTATTCCATAAATGCAACAACCACCACTTTGCACAGTTGCTGGTATTCTTTAAAATTTCACCAATCACCATTATACACGCCACCATGGATCAAGCCATCAACTTGCAGGAAAAATGGATAGCCAAACCAAAAAACGTCTCGATCAAAGCCAAGAAAGCAACATCAGTGGTTCCAGACCCAAAACCTCCCACGGCCATTGTCCACCGATTAGTACCAACACGGCGACACCATTGTTTTGAAAAACTGTCCCACTCCATTAGAGTCAAGAAAGTTTTCACCGACCAGACAAAACAAATTCATCTATAGAATGGTTATAATTGTCTTTAAAATCTTAAAAAAGAGGGAGAAATACCCAGTTCAAAATTTATTAGGCTCAAAGTACAGAGGGGAATGCATCTGACCATGAATTGATGTTAAATTCACGGACAGAATGTGATTTATACGGGGACAGGGCTGGATTTCAGAATTCTTCATCGTATTTTTCCCTTTTTAAAAAAGTTGGTGGCCCTCAAATAAATGCCTAAAAGTTTTGTCGCCAAATGTTTAAAAAGCGCTTGATTAATAAGTAGAAGCAGCCAAATAAATATCTGTCAAGCGCTTGAAAAGACAGATACCCTCCTTGTATTCTTGCAAATTTTAAGATTTGAGTGGTTGTAACTCGACTACGAAGGATGAAACTGAAGGAGCTCACTTTGACTACGAAAATGAGGGATACAATCGAATCGAGAGAAGTGATTGGTCATGGCTGAACTGGCCCTGTGAGATACATGTGAGATACATGGTCGTCAGCTATGGCGTTACCACGTCATTCCAGCTCAGCCATGTCGGCATAGTTCAGCTACGTCGGTTTAGTTCGGTCACGTCGGTCTAATTCGATCAAGCTACATTATTATTGTGGCCCCCCATATTATCCTTCTAGTCATGTCAACTAAACGTCATATGGATGAGTGCAATTACAAAATGAGGAATAAGGAAGATGACTCCGCTGGGGAATGGGACTTTATCCCGAATACTTCAGCGGCTAACCTCGTTCCAACAATCCCGCAAGCCCAATCCGATCAGGACACAGATCTTCGGCTATAAAAATGTACTCTATGCTCGAGGTAAGGAATCCGAACTTCTGACACCCGTACTGCTACTTAGCTCAGACCAGCATCCTTCTAACTCGGCCCGACCATCTACCACCTCCTACTGACTTGAGCGTTGGAGTACATACCTGGGGATAACTCCTCAGGCTCGTCCTTGTAGCTCGGCCCCACCCTGCTAGCAAGGAACTATTTGGTTACTTTCCTCAGTTCGTTCAACACCTCGGATTGAAGTGCGGCCTCGTCCTCAGTTCGTGCAACACCTCAGATTGAGTAGCATCAGATTGGTGCCATCTGTGGGAACGCACAAAAAGCCCTTTCCGAAAATCTTTTCTTACCGCGCAATCAAGAAAGCGATCAAGATGCCCAAGAACCAGTCCGAGCGTTCAACAGGCCAATTCCCATCTCGGGAGTCTCACCACCGCAGTCCTCTGCATCAAGAAACTCCACAACCTGTAGCCGTAGTTGATCCTGAGTAGTTCCGAGCAATGTAAGAAAAGGTCGACAAGATCTTCGAAATGAAGTAGAACCTAGGACCCGTGGCACCGCCTAGCAAGACTGTCCCCCCTTATGCACCGACACGCACAAAGGATAATCCTCATCTAGAGGACCCCAAAGCGCGTAAAGCAGACAAGGGCATAGCGTGGTCCAACCAAGAAAAGCAGGATACAACAAGAAGGTTGGCCCCCTCCGTTCGCTCTCATAGCACGATGCACCAAACCACGCGGATTCCTGCCAAGGAAAGGCTCGGCAGACGAACGCCACCCCACGTGGTCTTCGTCAACGAATCCAGCTCCATGAAAGACCACGCAGCACGCCCCAAGAAGGAAAGGGCAACACACATTATGACTCCAAACCAAAGGGATGACGAGACTTGAGAACTCCACCTGCGCTTAGAAGAGCTAGATCGAAGCCAGAGAAGCACAATACTAGTTGTAGATCAGCCCGTGCCACCGACCGTTCCCACGGCAAGGGAACCACCCTTCACCTAGGAAATTGTGGACAAGGTACCTCCCACAGGATGGCAGGCACCTTAGCTTGACAAGTACGATGGAAGCATTGATCCCGCCGACCATATTGAAGCGTTGAAGGCTCAGCTAATGTTGCATAGATCCTCCGAGGGCTTGATGTGCAAAACCTTAGTGGCCACCCTCGCAGGTCCAGCCCTAACCTGGTATTCCTCCTTACCTTCGCGCTCAATAGCATCATGGGAGCAGCTGGAGACCCAGTTCCATGCTCAGTTCACAATGAATCAAAAGCATTGGAAGACTTCGGCTAGTCTCATGTAGGTGCGACAGAGGAAAAACAAGTCCCTTAGAGACTACCTGGCCAGATTCAACAAGGAAGCGTTACAGGTCAGGAACCTGAACCAGTCTGTGGCTGTCATTGCTATCCAACACGGCCTCCACCCATTCCCATTCAACTTCTCCATCTCCAAAAACCCTCTACAAACCCTAACAATGTTGATGAGCCATGCACATAAGTATATCAACACAGAAGAAGCGTAGACACAACTACGGGATGAGGAAGAGAGGCCCGACAAGAGGAGGAGAGATACTGAGGAGCGAAAGTCAGAAAGATTAAATTGAGACCATAAGAGGCAAGATTGCCAACCCGACCACAAACCACAGACCACAAAGTCATAGTGCCCATGCCCGGAGAAGGAAAGCTCAGACCAAATTGGGAAGGGTTATATAGAGTCACCAAGGTCTTTAGTCCGGGCACCTACAGGCTCGAAGACCTGGATGGCCGACCAATATTGAGGAGTTGGAACACAGGGAACCTTCGGATGTACTATTAATGATTTCATATTAATAGAGCACCTTGTTCAAGCAAAACGTTGAGCACCCAACACACCACACACACACACACTGCAAAGAGCATGAGCTACACAACCTAGCTGCATGACCACGTTGCGCATATGTAGCTCGGTATAATCCATTGACTCGGCTGACCTCTGAACGTCTTGAGCCCACAACGCATAGCTCGGCAACGCATCGCCGACCTACCAGATTCAGTTGACCTCCGAATGGCTTGAGCCCACAACGCATAGCTCATCAGTGCATCGCCGACCTACCTGACTTAACTGACCTACGAACAGCCTGAGCCTAAACGGAGAAGAACGCTCCCGCCCCTTAGGGCCTGAGGACGGTCAACCGAACTATGCTCTCCTACTGACTAAGTCCGCCAGAGCTCGCCAAGCAACGACTAGCCCTCAAAGGGCCCCAAAGGCTCCCAAGACCGGAAACTGAGCATCCTAAAGAAGAGAGCTCGGAAAGCACTCCCGCTTCACCAGTCGGAGGCTAAAGATACTGGCCAAACCAAACCTCGGCCAAGGCATGACCGAGGAAACAAAAACAAAATATATAAGTTGCACACAAGTTCGAAACCAAAAGATTTCATTAAGTTAAAAGTAGCATGTACATTAGGTGAAAGCTCAGGATACCGAGCCATTACAAGATCAACAAAAGGAAAAAGAAGGGACCCGCAGCAGCTTAATCCGCAGAAGGAAAATTGGTGCCTCATCATTTCCACCTTCATCATCGCCGCCTTTGCCTTCCTCGTTAACAAGCTCATCTGAGGTCGGGGGCATTTCATCATTAGGCCTTCCAGGTCTACGCAACAACAGCTAGCTCGAGACAGTGGCGCAATGCTCTCTGCCAAATGATGATGAAACCGGCTTCGTAGGAAGCCGAAGCATATTGATCCATATCCTGCCGAAGTTCCACCGAGTTCTTATACCGCACCACTGCCTCCTCGGTGGCCTCTTGCTTCAGTCGTTCCCTCTTTGCCTTCAGTTCCATGATTTCGTTCTTTAAACTGCGAACCAACTCTACTTGCTCATTTAGTCGAGCTTTCAACTTGGTCACCTCCTTCTCTAGCTCAACAGATCACTTCCCAGCTGCCTAAAGCTCAGCCAGTTGCGCCTTCAACTGCAAATACTCGGAATGTTCCTTTTCATACCAACGTCGCAACTCATGAAGGCGATCAACCACAGCAACAGCCGAACATGCGTTCTGCGGACACCAGAAGCAGTGTTAGCATGAGGAAACACACTCAAAACAATAAAGATACTTAAGTATGAACTTGCCTGAGTCGCGGCTCAGATGAGCGAGCACTCTAATGTGCTGCTCCTAGTATTCCCGGCCTCTTCAGTGACGTAGGCCATCACCATCCCACGGAGCAGCTGCTCGGGAACTCTGGGTGTCTCTAGCCCGTTTCAACTACGAACTATACAGCGCGGCACATGGATGTCCAAGCTATTGCTACCCACCTTGACCTACGTAGGGAAAGCCATCGGGTGAGCTTCCCATGTTCCACGACCACCACGTCCTCATCATCGTTTCCCCACCGCCAAGCTCTCTTCTGTCAACGAGGTGCCCTCTTGGAAGACCTCGGGGGAGGAACTACCTTGGCATGGACCTGTGGTACCACGCCAGCCTAGCTCTGCCTCTGGAAATTCTCCTTCATCTGGTGTACGATCTCTTCACTCGCCATCTTTACACCTGCATCACGGAAGCACGACAGTTAGTATGAGAGCAAAGAAGAAAAGAAAGTACAGGAAGATAAAGCAACGAAAAGGACCATTGAGGTTGGGGCACTCTCGTTCTTGGCTCTTGTAGCATGGATGGGAAGGGAGGCCCCCATGACAGTGGACAAAGAAAAGTCTCCTTCCAGTGCTTCACAGAGGAAGGATTCCCAACCAGCACTTTGACGTCCTTCCGAGTTGAGAAATAGTAATACCTCTACTGGTGTGGTTTGAGCTGAATAAGGAAACTCAACATACCCAAGGTCAACTCGATATCACGGATGGCGCAGTAGGACAGAAGGCCGACCAAAACCTAAAGGAGTCCGACATCAACTGCACTAGTAGTACTCAGTACCATGCAAGTACCTCGGCAACCCCTTCGTTCAGAGGAAACCTCAACCCAGCCTCCAGACTGTTCTCGTACACACAAAGCTCACTGGGCCAAGCATCGGTTTCCATTTCACCATACTACGGACACCTCATTCGGAAATCATCGGGGATGTCATACATAGCTTGGATTCAAGCCATATCCTCGAGGCCCAACGCACAGGGTGGGGTTCCAAACCGGTGACTAGCCAGCAGTGGAAGCTCAACTTCTACACTAGTGGGACCAAGTTCGGCCTCCTCAACCTCGGCATCCTCGAAAGCCCCAACCTCGGACTTGTAATCGGACCCACTAGAACCAAAAGAGCTAGAAGCAGAAGAAGAATGGGCAGATGAGGAAGACATCTTACTGAGCTTGCAGTCGAGGAATAAAAATAAAGCGTCGAGCAACGATGACAACACCCAGCGAGCTATCCCAGCAACTGCACTCGCAAATGGCAAAGGAGGAATGCCCATTCACCCCTTCTTATAGCCTTCAACGTTAATCGATGCCAGATCTGCGGTAAAGATCAAGCACTGCCCTGACAAAGCTCGGGAAGACTAACCAGTGCCACTGTTACCGCATGCACGAAGCCTCGAAAATCGAAGTGACGACCTTGACAAGTAACAACCAGTGCATTAATTGCTCCGGTCCACCCCGCAGCAGTGGTCCAACCACTAGCGCATGTGACAGAGGTTTGCCCAGGCCCACTAGGTCAACCAGCTACCCTGATTTCCTTGGGACACCCAATCGAAAAAAAGGCCTCGCTCTATCCCATCTGAGCATCCAACTCTTCGACTTCGGAACTGGGGAAGTGGTGCTCGGATCCCGAAATTTCATGAACAAGTTCCTCAGCCGAAGAGCATACCCTCAACTTCAAAGATCGACAAACCACAACCGAGCTTGACAATAGCTCGGCACCTGTGAAGCCCCCAACTTCAAAGCTCGGCGGACCACAACTGAGCATCATAATAGCTCAGCATTGGCGAGATCCTCAGCTTCGAAGATTGGCAAGCCACAATCGAACATCATGACAACTCGGCACTTGAGGGCCCTCAGCTTTAGAGCTTGGTAGGTCACAACCGAGCATTGCAACGACCTCAGTCCCATAGCTCGGCAACACCGAAGGAACCCATCTCTACAGCTTGGTGCCCTGTGGCCAAGCATCACAACCTCAATTCCGGAGCTCGGCCTTTGACTGACAGCAAAAGACCTTTCCTCAGCATACGATTGAGCTAAGCTCCAACTTCGAAGGCTCAGCACATCATAAAGAGCATCACAATAGCCTCAACTCCAAAATTCGGACCCAACTCCAAAGCTCAGCGCACCATGGTCAAGCATCACCACGGCATAGAAGCTTGACTTCCAGTGGGAATCAGAGTTGTTCCTCGGCTCCACCAGGAGGACAGACTTGGAAGTTCAATTTGACACTTTGGCTCTCTGTCGAGCTACGCAACTACGCAGCACTTCGGGCCAAGCACTACCCATCCTCGACTGCATAACTGGGGGAAGTGGTTCGAATTCTAAAGTCAGAGCTCTTAGAGTTCTACAGCCAACAATGGGAAGATTCCTCGTCCATTTTCCATATTGCCTGGTTCTCAAGATTGTGGCCGAGGAACACCAAAGGGGCCAGACTCCCATCCAGACATCAACTTGAAGTTCTTCAGCTGAAGAACGAATTAGACTACTTCATTCCTCGACTTCAGAATTGGGGGAGTGGTGTTCGGGTCATGGCTGAGTTGGACCTGCGAGACATGTTTTCGCCCAGCTACTGCCCTGCCACATCATCCTAGCTTAGCCACATCGGCATAGCTCGGTTGAACTATGCTATTAATGTGCCCCCCCATCTTATCCTCCCAACCACGTCAACTACACGTCATATGGATGAGCACAACTACAGAAGGAGGAATAAGGAAGACAATTCTGCTGGGGAATGGGACTCTATCCCGAATACCTCGATGGCTAACCTCGGCCCGACAACCCCAGAAGCCCAGCTCAACCAGGACACAGATCTTCGCTATAAAAAGGTACTCTATGCTCGAGGTAAGGGATCCTAACTTCTGACACCCGTACTGCCACTTAGCTCAGACCAGCATCCTTATAACTCGACTCGACCATCTACCACCTTCTATTGACTTGAGCATCAGAGTACTTACTTGGGGATAACTCCTCGAGCCTCTGACTTCTTCCTTGATCACAGGTCTTGAAGCGCGGCCTCATCCTTGTAGCTTGGCATCGCCCTAGCAGCAAGGAACTATCTGGTTGCTCTCCTCAATTCGTGCACCACCTCGGATTGAGCAGCATCAGAAACCAAATTAGTATTTTGATGTTCTTAAAACCAAATCTGCATTTTTATAATTTGCACTCCCATACATTTGTCTTAGTGCAAATAAAATATGCATTGCAACCAAACATAGTCTAAGGTAATAGTGGACTAGATTCAGTTGCACAATCTGATTTGATACAACAAACAATACTATCACTGGATTCACTACCCTTATCATAGTTTGTAGTGCTTCTGAGATACTGCAAAATCTACTTCAATTCATCGCCTGCCAATGTCCTTTAACTGGATTTCCCATAAACCTACTAACCACACGAACATGTAAAGGTAGGTACAAATCATAAAACTTTCAACTGCATTTACATAGTATGTGTTTGGTTCCGTTTACGTTTGTTGGGTAAACGTTTTTTATTTGTATGGCTACAAAACTGAAAAAAGCAATTAATGAGAGTGTTTATGATACATAAGCGCCATTAGGCACCACATCAGCAAAGGTGCCAATAAACGTTTACCCATTGGGAGAAGCTCCAAAATGAATTTTCTTGAAATGGGAGAGGCACACAAAAACTGATGGAACATCTATATAACAGCGTTTACTCAATAAATACCCATAATTCCAAACACCTTCATAATGAATAAATGGCATCTATTCCTTCTCCCTATTTGTTTATGATAACAAAAATTGAAAACAACTGGAAATGGGCGACAAACAAATACAACTTGCTTGCACTTTGGTCCCTAGTTATGAATTCCCGTACCTAATATTTTCTTTGCAAAATTCAAATCCTTCATCTAAAATTCATTATCAACTGATCCGTTGACCTGTTAATTTCTCCTTAACAGCAATCAACATATAGCAACAAATATACAAAGGAACCATTAATTAGAAAGCTTCTTATGATACACAACTATCATAATCACTTCTAGTGTAAACCATGTGCAATAATAAAAGTGCCAAACCACTTAGACCACTACTTATGTGATTGTTACGTTTTACACCATGAAATAGTTTATTTATTAAACACACAGTTTTCCATGCATTTAACAATGAGCCGCTTTAGTTAATGCATGTAGATCTTCTCTTCCAACTCACCATGTAAGAATGTTATTTGGAAATCCAACTATTCAAGATCCAATTCAAACAAAATAAATATAGCAAGCAACACAAAAATAAAACTATACTTTACAATTAATTACAACAAATTTGACTTCTAGCAACTGACAAAACCCTTGTGAGAAGTCCTTAAAACCATTGCTAGAGACCTATAGCAATGGATTCGCGACGGATACAAAACCGATGTCTCTTCCATCATGGTAATAGGTTCTAGCAACGGATAAATAAAACCGTTGTTAGAGACATCATTTTGCAAAGGATATAATCGTTGCTATAGTCTTAATCTCTTGCAACGGACATTTGGTCAACTGTTGCTAAAATGGTTATAGCAATGGACAAAACCGTAGCTAAAAGAGTGCAAAAGAGAAAATTGGTAGATATGTTGCTTTGGTTATTCTCTAAAACCGTTGTTAAATGATACCTATAATAACGATTCATTAAGAAAACTATCGACACCTATAGCAACAGTTCAATGAGAAAACCGTTGCTAAATGATTTCTTTGGCCATAAAAACCGTTGCTACAATATACTTTTAGCAACGATTATAATACAAAACCGTTGCTAAAAGTTCTATGTAGAAATGGTTTTTATTTAAAACCCTTGCAATAACACAATTGCTATATACAATTAATCTTGAATAACCATTGCTAAAGGCATATTAATAGCAATGATTATGTAAATACTCTTTGTTCCCATGCTATACAAATAAATAATAATTTATAAACAAATATATTTTTATTTAAATTATCAAATGCTATTACAAAAGTACATTTGTCATTTGTAAAGAATACATGAATAAGTGTTTCTACAAAAAAAAAAAAGAAAATCTTCAATGCCTTGCTCATGCATCCAACACCAATAATGTGTGGTTTAATGTTATACCACCTCCTTTTAAACCTGCAAGAGTTAACAAGTAAATCATGAATTAGGCAACAAAAAAATCATGTCATTCCCCCAATAATTTTCTCAAACTACAAAAATACAAAATATCAACTATTCTAAGTCAACTAATTGGAACACAACTTTCTTATCAGTTGAAACAACACATCACTGAAATGGTATGAAAACAAAGCATCCAATGGGGTTTAACCCAATGCTGGTATGCTAAAATGTGATAAATCCAAGTGAACAATTACAAAAAAAAAAAGAAAAGCAGAAATACAACCACATCTAATTGATTCGATAATATCAGGAGTTAAAAGTACAAGAAAGTAAAGAAAATAAACCAGGAGACAAAGAATATAGCAATGTAAAACCAAATAAACATCACAAATGGAAGCACATGCGAATGAAGCCAGACTCCATATGCACATTTAATGTTTCGTTATACAGACTCAACGTCAAGGAGCCAAAACTGTTAGGTGGTATAACCAAAACGCTAGATCTTCATTTAATAATTTAAAAGAGAACTAAAACCAATATAGGATGAACACCCTATAAACAAGAGAATATAAGAAATCAATTAGCCAATGCAGCAAAGCCATTAGTATCTGATGATGCGCAATCCGGCCGGTCTTAGCTGTCAATGACCTTGCCTCTGAACTGAGTAGCGGAGAACCTGAAACGGAGGAGATGAGGAAGCTTCGGGGGGAACCCGGTGTAAAGGCTCCGAAGCTTAAGTTAGAATCCTTCAAAGGCAAGGTAAAACCAGATGGCGCAAAGTTTGCATACCTCCTCTTTGGGGGTGGAGAGCCTTTTATAACCACCTCGCGCACTCACTCCAAGACTCCTGTCAGGTCGGGAATGAGTATTTCCGTGCTTCTATCAGTTCGGGCATCATCGCCTCTGCTGGGGCAGAACCGTCACTGCTCCTTTTGCCGGAGTCGTCTCTATAACTGGAGGTAGCGGTGACAGGTGACGATGGCAGGTGGCCATTTGAAATGCGGCCGTCAAGCATCAGATCCCAAGTCAGTCAGGTGCGCCGCCCCTGGATACGGACTCCTTCAGTGTCAGGTACGGCGCGGTTCGTCCAGTTCAATGCTCCGGAAGCAAAGTGCCTAGAGTGGTGCGTGAGGCGAAGTCTTGAGTTCGGATAAAAGGGGGGGCCCCGAACTGTCATACGACGAGCTAGTTCGGGTCTCTGCTTTGTGCGACTCGGGGCCAAAGGGAGAGTTTGGGCTCCTCGTAGGGAGTTCGAGCACTAAGTGGGGAGTTCGGGCACCTTGCAGGGAGTTCGGGCTCCTTGCAGGGAGTTCGAGCTCTAAGTAGGGAGTTCGGGCACTTTCTAGGGAGTTCGGACCGCTGGTCTCTTCCCTTTGGCGTTTGTACCCTCGGTACACTGTCTTAAGTGCCGAGCT